>JAAAIY010000449.1:0-15885 GCA_016098105.1 Actinomortierella wolfii
AGATACCGTCCATCCTCTCGGGGTCGCCCAATGTTGTCTCGGGAAGCCAGAGCGCACAGACGACGTGAATCCAGCCGCCACTTGGATCTTCTGGAATAAGACGGCGAAACGCACCATCCTTGAACGGGCAGCATACACACGACTAGTATAGTGGTATTATGAAGGTAGAGAGAAAACGATTGAACAAGCGTTGACGTCAGAATGCATTCAATACGTGTAACACACACCGACAACAAAAGAATAAAAAAAAGAATTGTCTAATGTTGGATGCGTTGTTTCAAAATACTAGGGTCTAAGCCAACGACGCGAATACGTACCACGACTTCTTCGGGAGGCGCTTTGCAGCGATCACAAAGCCAGGGCTCGTTCTCTGCGGGAAGGGTCTTGACTCCATAACAGGCTATAAGATGGATGGGTTTTTTTTGTTTTTATGCACATAAAATTGGGGCACAAAAAAATTGAGGGGGGTGGGAAGAGAGGACAAGAGAAATCAGGGGGAGAGAGAGAAAGAGAAGACAGAGGTCAGTCAGGCACTGACACAGACAGCGAAGGGGTGTGTGTGTATGTTTTTCATGCAATCGTCATGGCCACCAAATGTCCAGCCAGTCAGCAAGCCAGCATTGCCTACCTTGGTGCACACACAGAGCACAGTCAAAAGTGTCACAATAGACAAAGACATTGTCCACCTCGGTGGATCTGCCCAGACAGACACAGCAGACCTCGGGATCGTTGTCCTTCTATAGACAGGGGTAAGCAAATAGTCATACTGAGGTCAGTAACAGGCATATACACCAGAGAGTGTGGCAAAAGAGAGGATGGAATGAGGTAAGAAAAGGGGAGAGGAGGGAGGAGGGGAGGGGACTGTGGGAAGAATGACTTTAAAATAAGATAACGACGAGTACAAAGTACAAAGTGGTGTGAAGGAGAAATCATTACCCAGCTCCAGAGGGCTGCAAGGAAGTCCTGCTCCGTCTTGAATGTCGGTTGGTAGTCCTTGGACCCGTCGCCGTTCAATTCGTCTTTGGGAATCACCATATCGTCATCGACATCTTCACCGTCCTCGACTTCATCGTCATCGTCGTCATCGTCGTCTGCTCCGTGATCCTCAAAATCCGAGTCGTCTTCGTCCATGCCCAGGTCGACAGGGATTTCGCTCATTGACTTGAGGCGGATCTTGCGCTTGCCAGGTTCACGGTCGGCAACTAATTTTTTCAAAGACAATATAAAAAAAATCCCAGACCGGTGTTAAGTCAAGTGTCCAATTGAGACACCAGCCAGAGACATCACACACCCAAGACCCACATACAACAACAGTAACCACAACAATGGGACAAGGGAAAAGCGGCGACAAGGAGGGGAATGGGACAAAAAAAGACAAACTGACGGGAGGAACACCTGTTACGCCGAGTAAAGTTAGCCCCACACACAAATAGGAATATTAGACGCACATATCCCCCCTCTCTTCCTCCACCTCTCATCGATGACCTTGCTGTGAACGAATACAACCACTTTTTTTTGCACCAAAAATACTTTCACCACATACAAATCTTGTGGAATAAGGTTGCGGTATCGTTCTCGCCTCCTGTTGCTTTTCCACGATGGCCACTGGTACTGCTGTTCGCTGCCTGATGACGATTCTGCTGTTGCTCTGCTGTCGCCTGTGAATGCTTGCTGCTCGTCTTGACTCTTTTCCTCGGTGGATCGTTAATGGCTTGTAGCGGAGACTGTTGAGGTTTTTGCTGCTGTTGCTGCTGGAGATCTTGGTTGTCTGGGGTATTCGTTCGCTTGAGACCTGTGCCAAGTGTCGGGCTTTGGACTGTTGTGTTCAATTGCTGCTGTTGTTGCTGTTGCTCTTGCTGCTGGGGCCCGAGGTGAGCCTGATAATGAAATAGGACGGGTGAGTGAGAAGTAGCCAGACTATCTATGTCCATGGAGGATGATGGCACATGTCTATCATCCTGTGTTGGGTGTTGCGTCGGCCGACTCTCACTGTGGTCAGTCAATCCATGTGTCAGAGTGGAGTGGTTGCCTTCTGGCACCACTGTGTCTTCCTGCCTCGGTGTTGCAGTGGCGGTGATATCGGTCATAGGCTGCAAAGCTGTTGAATGGTCAGCGGAACCATCCACTAGCATGGTCTGCGAAACGTCCGACGAACTCTGTCGTCTGGGTGCAAACTGGCTTGTCATCGTAGGAATAGTACTGTCGGAGTCCATGCCGGGTATCCTTTTGTGTGATGTGGAGGGTATGGAGGCAGGCAAAATTTGACCTTGTTGTTTTTGTTGTTGTTGTTGTTCCTGCTGTTGCTGTTGTTGCTGCCGTTCTTCGTCATCTACATTTTTTTGATCGGCTTGTTGCATATGTAGTTGATGTTGAATAGGCCCAGAGTATTCAAAGGGCTTTGACGAGATCTCGTCCAAACCAACGACAGTAGCAATAGCAGCAGCGGCGGCTCCAGAGTCGGCCAATGCATGCATGGCTGCTGAGGCGGTTCCTATATCAGTCGAGTGAGAGGACGACAGTGAAGAAGTTGACGAAGACGAGGAAGGCGGTTGCAGTGGCGGCAGCGTTGCGAGTGAGTGCTTGCTCGATTCTTCCATCCGACCGTATTCTTGAACAAAGACGGCGCAATGCTGCTGGGGTGGCACCATCGATCTGGACAATATGATCAACAGCGGCGGATTGGTGGACTATTGCGCGCAACGCACGCAAGCGAGCGATGGCGAACAAATAATAAAAGAGTTGAAGAGAGAGAGAGAGAGAAAGAGAAGAGGCAACAAGGAAAGAAAACAAACGTGTGAAGTTGTACTTGTTGTAAAGGAATGTCTTGAAAGTAGCACTGCTCACAGGCAAGACTTGTTAAAAGAGCCTCGACCAAAAGTGGTCAGGAATATGGAAAAATATGAAGAACAAAGAAAAATTCAAGATTGCAATAAGGAAAAAAGAAGAAGCCGGTTACTATTGTTGGGCTTGCAAAAAGGTTTTGTCAGAGCTGAACGATTCGGCAACGGGCAAAGAAGACGCCTCGAGGATCAAGCTATGACTGAAAGGCGAGAGAAAGGCAGCAAAGAGGCGTGGTAAAGCAACTTGTCCTTTTGGATAGGTCCTCAAAAAAAAAGAGATCGAAATAAAATTGACGGTGCTTTATTGGTGCATGGAAAGGGTTGAGAAGTAGAGGAAGAATGAAGGAAGAGATAGAAGGAGTTGGGTTCAATACATGAGAAAAAGTAATAGATGGAAGGCGGAGATCAAGGGTAGGAGTAGGCAAAGAAGGAGGAAGAGGAGATGGTGGAAAGAAGAAGAAAGTGAAGAAGAAAGAAAAGGAGGATGGTGAAAAAAGACAAAAAAAGTGATGGAAGAGGGGGGTGGAAAAAAGACTGGTTGGCTGGGGGGGAGGATGAACACACGAAAAAAAATTTTACTCCCCTTCCCCCCTTCTTGCCCCTCCTCTGACTGTCTTTGTGGGTTCTCCCAGTCCCACCACCATTTTTCAAAGGGGAGTGAGCACTTCCACAAATGAATCTTTCTCTCCTTTGACATTCATGTTGTCGATCCACCTCCTTCTGATCTCATTTCCACCAGAAACGACATTCTCAACATTCTCTGCATTGATCCGAGTATAGCTGATGGCTCGCTTTTCTTCTTTTCTCCATATAGGGACAATGCAAACAGTTCAGGCACCGCATAATACAACGGGATCCATCACCCATCATCATTATCACTCAAATGTTCAGGTACCAAAAAGTGCTGATCTGCCGTACAAAAACGCCGCTGCCATCATTGTTTGCTCGTCGAAATGGAGGGATTCCTATATTTGAAAGGCTAGCCAACAACGAAAGTACCATGGAAATGTATTATACCACGAGGGAAAAGAGGAGCCAAAGGAGGAATAGATGGAAAGACTATATCCGCTTACCTTCACACATGGCAATTATTTTTTCACTTTATTTTTTCATCCTCAGCCAGAATATTGTGCGATATACTTCTCCTTACAGTCCTTTATTCGGACAAAAAAACACACAGATATACAAAAATGAACAAACGAGAAGGGAAGGGGGAGAGGGAACGGGAGAATGGCTCCATCAACAAGACGGGAAAAAAAATAGTTTTTGCAAGTGAACAACACTCTTTTGTTACCCTTGTCCCCGTCCAGTGCACCAGCGCATAGGAAAACTATCCAGTCACTTGACCACACCAATGGTGCACAAAGGGTACAACAACGGTTACATCGAAACCCAAAGCTTGATATGCCAATCGTGCCTTTTTGGATTCAGAATCATGAACGCCAATCATTCAAGTGATTACAATCAAACTTGACAAGAGCCACACTTCTCTCTTTTTTTGGTTCAGTGCCTTTTATTGCAATGCCATGACACAACGAAACAGCAGACGAGAAATATGAGACCTCTTCTGTCGCAAGAACCCATCCACCACTTAACCATGACCATGCGAGATTCTCTTTTTTGATTCCCGAGCACGCCGCTTGTTTCACAGGGGAGTCACACTCCTTTTCTGTCACCAGGAGAATGGATGAAAGAGATACAAAAGGCTATTGAACATATACCCTTCCGGCCTTCTTGCCAACTTTATCCCTTTCACCCTAGATTCATATTGAGATTTGCTCATGGTGGATGAAAGGGCGAGGAGGCGAAAAAAGATATATTTCGGGAAACTGAAAGAAAAAAAAATGAAAGTAGGGAATAGGGGGCGTACAGCACGAAAAAGGAGAGCTGGGAGGGACAAGGAAGGGGATGAATAAAGCACTCGTCAAAAATCGAATCCCTTTTCGTTTCTCAGTGTTGGTCCTCATGGCTTTGTCCTTTTTGTTCCAAACAAGAAAAAAAATTATGGGATGCGTGTAAAATGCGTCCAAATTCACAAGTGGTGGAAAACCTTTCTCTGGTAAACCACAAAGAGTGGGACAATGCCGAGCAGCGTCCAAGTCGCTCAGAGATTGGCGAAAACTATATTGTAGCTCCTCCTGAGTACAGCGGCTTGTGTCACCATCAAATGCCCGTTCACAGCCTTCCATGCATGTGGCTTCGGCTTAAAAAAAATCCCAATTTCCTGATTTCATAAAGTCTTGGATTTTTTCTCACTTTATAAATTTTTGCGCGTAAGTACAACCCTTTCGCTGCATGTTGAATAATATGGTGGAGACGTCTATCTGGCTAATCTATCACAACAATAGGCCTACTTTGGTTGTGTGTAGTAGATGAATAGGAGTGCTATTCAGTACTGGCCCGTTTCCCTTCTAGTCAGCGTTGTTGGGTCTCTCACCTAGTGCTTCATTGCTTGCTAAAACCTCTTGTCAACCATCTCCTTCTCTTCCCTGTTGAGACCGGTGTGATCAGTATAGCCCTTCTCACCAGCAATCAGTCTATTCAAATTGGTGAAATATGCTTCTCATTGTCGTTTAATACCTCACCTCCGCTTATTATATACGGAGCACCCAATGTTGCTCCTCTAGTATGTGTTTTGGAGCAGAATGTCTTGTCGAAAAAACCAATCTTGGACTGTTTCTGCTGTCGCACATACATGGAGTAACGAAGCCTATAACGTCTATTAGGACGTCGTTCCCTTCACCCAAAGTGCAGGCAGTAGAGTTTTGTGGGAGAAGATACTTTCGTTCGAACACATTATATTAAGCATCGAGTGACTCAGTTATAAACATGAAGTTTTTGGCAGTCGTACAATACTGAGATTATTTGCAAGGAGTTTTATTGCAGAGATCTCAATATTCATTATTGCTGTGGCTCTGAAAACTAGTCATTGAGATCAGCGGTATATATTCTGGACAACGTGATCCTCAGCCACCCTTCGGTTTAATGCCTGCTCAAGTAAATATATTGCTATTCTTACAGCTTCAAAGACGATATTTTCCTGGGCAGACGCACCTGAAATGGAGACAGAAATGACTGTGATGTGACACCAAATACATGCTGAAGAGCCGCCGACTAGTGATGCTACCAAGAACCAGAGGTCATAACGCAGGTACGTTTTTCGTCTTCAAGATGGAAGTATCGGCTCAATTGATACAAAAAAATGAAGAGGGGTAACTCTAGACTCCCTGGCCGGTTCGAAGCTATGTATATGATTGGTAGTGAAGCCCCCTCTGACCGGCTTCACTAAGCAATTGTAGATGTTGTTGGAGCGGAATTAAATGCATGTTATATGGATAATCTCTAGCTCCTCTTGCATGGATCGATGCCAACTGATCCTGATTCTCTTTTAAGAGAATAGTGGACAGTCTGCTGCGGGAGATGAAGTCTGTCACACATACTACAGAAAACAGGAGCGTGTGTCATGTATTCCCATGTGGTGGTCCTCGGCCTCTAACCTCGGCTGCTTCTTTGGACTGCCATCGCTGAGAGGAAGGTACATCTTACGCTGTTTGTACAAGCACAACAAAGGGTTTTGCTCATGATTGCGCATTTACCATAGAGGAGAACCGACATTTCTATAATACTTATAGTGGGTTTCCATGAGATTCTCGTAACCTCCTAGCCGCTTAGCGAATTTACTCTTACTGGATATGAAGGCCTATCATTCCACCCATGTTGTGTGAGTCGACACCCATGTTGTGTGAGTCGACACCATGTCGACTCGATCTACGTTGGCTAGCTCTTGCAGTACAGATACATATTTACAAGGACGACTCTGTGAACCATGGTTTATTCACCTCAGATTTGTTTATGATCCAACTTGCAAGGGAGAGTTCGAACGATCAATTATGGTACAATGGAACGGGTTAATCCGCCTTCGGCTGAAATCACTCTAGAATAGCTCTCGTCATTACTAATGCTGTTGGTAACGATGGCATTTCTGCCTGTGAGAGGGATATGATGGCAAGTGCGTTCCTTTTGTGACGCTCATGGGTGATGCAAAAAAAAGCACAAATTGTCATTTAGTAGCTCCTAGAGTTGACATTAATAACACATTATTTACCTAACTCTAAACAAAAAATGGAAATGGTGATCGACACAATTGCCATATTAAAGTGTCTTTCTGGAAAAGAATACGTATATGATAAGAGAGATGAGGAAAATGACAGTTCACCAGAAGCGAACCTGTTAGAATGGTGGCGCGCTGAAAGATGACAACTATTTACATACTCCTACGCTGTCTAGATAATATCAAAGTGGAGAGATAGCAAAAAGGGCAAATATGAGTCGTCCAATATGATCCGCATATGTACTTTTCAGGGCATTTATTAATAGTATCCGTTTATTAACAACCAAAATATTGTTTTGCTAGGTGCTTCGAGATTTCACTCATTATGTCTGGGACCATGAGTCAACTTGAGGAACTCTAAGCATTGTCTTGAAGCATTATGGCTATTAGCTGCTGCTTTCTCATACCACTCTATCGTTTGATATATGTCTCTAGGAACAAAGTGGCCTTTCTCATACATCCGACCGAGGTTGTACTGAGCTGCGGCATATCCTCTTGATGCACCGTCGCGATACACCGAAATGGCATCTGAGTCACTTGTTGGGGTATTGTAGTGAGGTGATGTTAACCATTCTATATGGAGGCGCGAAGAAGGATCTTTGTGGACAGATGATCTAAACAAACTAAGAGCCTTGTTGTTATCCCGCCCGACACTGACTCCAAGCTCGTATATCGATCCTAGGTGGAACATGGCACGTTCATCACCCCGGTTCAAACTTTTGGAGTACCATTCAAAAGCGAGTTGATCGTTCTGTTCGACTCCATATCCGATATCATACATCTTGCCAATTATTATCCCTGCAAATGAATTACCTCTCTCGTCTGCCATCAAAAGCCTTCTGAACGCCTCGGCGCCATTCTGCTGGACTCCTCGGCCAAATAGATATGCCACGCCCGAGGCTACTAGTGATTTTGCGTGCCCTTGATCTGCTGCCTTGCGGTACAATACGATTGCTTCAGCATCACTCTGTTTGACTCCACGACCGCACTCATACATATATCCAAGTTTGAACTGTGCTTCCGCATTCCCTTGATCGGATGCCTTGCGAAACCATGCGGCTGCTTCGATATTACTTTGTTTGACTCCACGACCGTACTGATACATTTGTGCAAGGAAGTGTTGCGCTTCTCTGTTTCCTTGATCTGCGGCCTTGCGGAACCATACGGTTGCCTGATCATCACTCTGCTTGACTCCATTACCAAGAAGATACGCGATTCCAAGGGTTAACTGTGCGGTTGCAGACCCTTGCTCTGACGCCTTGCGGTACCATATGGCAGCTTGGATATCATTCTCTCGATCCCTTGACCAGTCGCATACATCATTGCAAGATTTTGCTGCCCTTCTGCATTCCCTTGTTCTGCTGCCTTGCGGAACCATGTGGCTGCCTCAATATCACTCTGTTCGACTCCACGACCACTCCCATACATTTTTCCAAGATTGAGCTGCGCCCCCGCAAACCCTTGATCGGACGCTTTGCGGAACAATGTAACTGCCTCGAAATCGTTCTGCTCGACACCACGACCCTTCACATACATCAATCCAAGGTTGCACTGCGCATCTGCAATCCCTTGATCTGCTGCCTTGCGGTACCATATGGTTGCCTCGAGGTCACTCTGTTTGACTCCGCGACCATATTCGTACATATATCCGAGTTCGAATTGTGCGTCTGCATTCCCCTGATCAGACGCCTTTCAGAACCATTCAACTGCCTTCACATCATTCTTTTCGACACCACGGCCATTCGCGTACATCATCCCAAATTTGAACTGTGCCTCCGCATTTCCTTGATCTGCTGCCTTGCGAAACCATTCAGCTGCTTCGACATCATTCTTTTCGACTCCACGACCACTCGCGTACATATCTCCAAGGCTACACTGCGCAGCTGCAAACCCTTGATCCGATGCTCTTCGGAATAGCGCGACTGCCTCCTTATCGCTCTGCTCGACTCCATCATTCAAATACATTAATCGAAGGTAATGATGCCCGAACGCATGCCCCTGATCAGATGCCTTGCGAAACCATGCAGCTGCTTCAATATTACTCTGCTCAACACCATGGCCATTCGCGTACATCAACCCAAGTTTGAATTGCGCGGATGCATTCCCTTGATCTGCTGCTTTGCGGTACCATGCAACTGCCTCTAAATCACTCTGTATGACTCCACGACCATACTCATACATATATCCAAGTTTAAGCTGTGCTTCCTCATCCCTTTGATCTGCCGCCTTGCGAAACCATTCAACTGCTTCGACGTCATTCTTTTCGACCCCACGGCCACTCGCATACATATATCCAAGGCTGCATTGCGCGGCAGCAAATCCTTGATCTGCTGCCTTACGGAACCATTCGATAGCTTCAATATCACCTTGTTGAACCCTTCGACGACTCATAAGCATCCTCGAAATGTTTTTCAGCGTGGTTAAATAGCCGTGATCTTTTACATTTTGAGTAATCATGACTGCTTGAGTATAATCTTGCTCAGGACCTCGGGCATACGCGCTACCAAGAAGAAACTCTCCCTTCGCGTAACTATGAGCAGCTGCTTTCTTGTACCATGTCATAGACTCTGATCCATTCTGTTCAACTCCGCGACCCTCCTCATACATCATTCCGAATTGAACCTGTGCTTCTGCAAAGTCTTGTTCTGCTGACTTGCGAATCCATTTGGCAGCTTCACTATCACTCTGCTCAACACCTCGACCAAGTTTGTACATCAAGCCAAGATGGAATTGTGCTGCTGAATGCCCTAATTCTGCTGCACTACCATACCATATGCTTGCCTTCTTATCCGATTGTTCGACTCCACGGCCATCAATATACATTGACCCAAGTCCAAACTGTGCTTCCGACATCCCTTGCTCCGCTGCTCGTCTCATCCATTTGAAAGCCTCTTTGTCGTTTTGATCAACACCTTGGCCTTGCAAATACATTAAGCCAGTGTTGAATTGTGCTCCAACATTGCCCTGTTTCGCTGATCGCTCGAACCAATGGAAGGCTTCGGTAGCATTTTTTGGCACTCCTCGCCCATGGAAAAGGAACAGTCCAAAACGGAATTGTGCCTTTGCATTTCCACCTTCGGCTGCCTTGCGGTACCATTCGATGGCTTCGCTCTTGCCAAAACGTTGGTAAGCACTGGTGTTGTCCTCAATTAACTGACCAAGCTTTAACTGAGCTGTTGTGTGGTTTTGTTCTGCTGCCTTACGGTACCAAAGAGGAGCATCTTCAGCTTTCATGTCAATCAGACCTCGCTCACATAGCCATCCGAGGAATAGCTGAGCGTCGGCATTTCCTTCAGCAGCTACAGCACGAAGATAAATCAACACCTCATCGTTATGTTGTTGAATTGCCTCAGAATCCCCTTGTGAGCCGTCAACAATCGAGAGTGTATTAATAGCATCACCCAACTCATAGTTTGGGATCCTACCATTCATTGAGGCACATGTACTAATATTCAACGACAATACACTCCCTATCATGTTATATGATAGTGGCATTACAGAATGCTTCGTCAGGGCTACATCCGATGCATTTGGCCGTTTCTCAGGATCTTGATGCCAACATTTCACAATCAAACCTCGGAACTCTGGTGGCGTGTCCTCAGGTATCACCTCACGGTGACCCTTCTTGATATGTTCAATGATCACCGCATTATCGCGTTGATCATCGAATGGCTCTGGTCGATTGGCGGACATAGCCCACATCACCATCCCAAGAGCATATACATCTGACTTGGTAGTGTACTGAGGCTTCAGCTTCAGTGTCTCGGGTGCGGCCCATCGGAATGTTCCCTTGAACGAAGCTGTCGATTTGGATGCACTAACAGTTTTGATTTTCGCAATTCCAAAGTCACAGAGTTTGACCTCCATAAATCGAGTGAGAAGGACATTGGCTGTCTTGAGATCCCGATGTAGGATATCATAGCTATGGATATGCTCGAGTCCACGGGTAATCTCATGAGCAATTCGATTCCTTGTAGGCCAGTCTGTGGCCTCACCTCTGGCTATCGCTCCTGCGAGGCTTCCTCTCTCGGCTAGATCCATGACAATGTAGGTATGGCCATTGTGGTCGATGGTATCGTAATACTGGATGATGTGGCGATGATGAAGCCGTTGGAGGATGGTAATCTCCTTCTTGAAAGCGGCCAGTGAGAGATCGGCATGAGGGATATTGCACACTTTGGCAGCACAGGGTATACCTCCTCTCAGAACACGATAGACAGACCCAAATCCGCCCTCGCCTATACTATCACCAAGTTCGAAAGAAGACTAGTGAAGGAATAAATGAGGTTAGTAGAGATATTGCATGCAGTGGGCGTATTCTCGCTGAAGGGAATGGTATTTTGGATAGTACTATTGGCTGAAGTTTTCGCGGCTTGCAGAACACGAGAGTATTTGACGAAATGAGAGATGAAAGAATGAGGCATGCGAAACTGAAATGAGCATGTCACAAGGAAGTCAGGTTTGCACAGCCCAATGTGGGAAAACCTTGTTGTAACATGTGGAAAGTGGCGAGGAACTAATATTTTGGATGCACAATGTCACATCATGCCATTCTCGCCGTGAAAGTGGCTGTGGCGGTATATTGACCATACCCAACACAGCACATGTTTAGTTTGTTGGAGAATAATAGAGTCCCATTGGAAGTCTCCGTTCAATCCCTCTCCCCAGTAACCCACTCCATCTCAAGAATGGCGCGACGAGCCAGGGATGTTTGCAAGATAGCCCGTATATTTAAACCCTTTACATGGTCCATAAGCATAAACTTAATCAAAACTACTCTAAAATGCGATGCATGTGGACCTATTTTGTATATATTCTGATGGAGGAGATTGTACATAATTGGAAAGCTTGGCGATTTCTTCCCACAGCTCGAACAATCCGGATAGCAAATGCGATAATTCTTGGTCTCTTGTCTCCTTTTCAGATACCAAGGCATCCCTCTCTCTATAAAGTGAAGCCATCTGCTCTTCATACCGCGAAATGTACTTCTTGTTTGGCTGATTTTAGTTCTTGAGCAACTTTTAGCTAGCTGCTTGGTTCCAATATGGCTTGGGCCTCTTTTCCTTTTTCGTCTGGGTCACTCGTTTTTCTTTCTCCTCGATAGCCTGCATTGTAAGCTGGAATTTTCGCACCGCCAACTCGCCTAATTCCTCAGGCTCCCGCTCGTCATCTGGTTCCAGCTCCACGATACTATTCATAGCCGAGACCACCATCCGGAGATGCTGGACTTGCGCCCGCTCTTTGTCTTGCTCCGCCACTGGCGGCCACTTAGGCGACAGACTCGCTATCCCCAGCCCTTTTTCGACATCCACTGCACGTCTTTCCAGATTCACTGCAGTCATGCCGACATGTTTGGTTGCGAGGAAACAGTGCCGAACGGTAGAATGCATAATGTGTGATCATGCGTACGGGATCAACCCTCATGCCTCACCATTAGAGACCTTCTTTCCACCGTACAATTTGGTAAGGGTCTGACTGTCGAGCATCCCGAGGAACTTGCATTTGAAGACGCTGATGATACCTGCATCTCGTGGTTGAGTGACGGAGGTAGAGTTGGGCGCAAGGCGTTCAATTTGAAGGTTGTTGCCAGGACTGCTTAGCTTCAGAGTCACCCTTGTCAGTATCATTGTGTGCTGGACAGAAATTGATGATGAGAAGCGTCTTCCTACAGAGCTCAGCGACAAAGCCACGCAACCACTTCAAGAACACCGTTAGAAAACATCCACCCCGATGAAGCCCTCTCCTTTTCTAAAGAACAATCGAGATCTACTCGAAATTTTCTTGGAAAGTGTCTGGCTAGGAGGTTAAAAAATAGATACATGTGAATGGGCACGGAAGCGTGAAAGGCATAAAAAGTCGTTCATTCTTCATGAAACTTACAAATGACAAGCGGTCGCACGGATTTAAAATCGAGTTCTTGCCCAAGAGATGTCCCGGTTGCATTTACACAAAAAAGAACCGATACTCGCGCTACTCGATCTGGCTTAATCCCGCCAGTTTTGGAGGCAGTTGTGTATGACCACTTGGAAGACTCGCGGAGGTAGAATCCAATTTCGTCGGCGTTATATATGTCTTCTGGGTTGAACGTCTTGCAGATCTCACGGAGGTGGTCCATCCGCTCCTCGATAGCTGCCATATCAACACCGCCAGCGTCGCTCTTTAGTCTGAAATAGGAAAACCTCGAATTTGTTCTCAAAGTCATTACGCCACGAAGCTATGAACGAACGTCCACGGCGGGCGAAATTGACGTCTGTAGGGTGACAACAATCAATGGGAGTTATGTAAATGCCCTTGGGCAGCCTCCTTCAAGTTGCATCCCGAAATAATGTGGTTGTTTTCACGAACCTCCTCGAGCCACCTGTAGACGACTCTGTCAATGACCTCTCTTATATATCCTTGCTCCTCCTCCTATCGAGGATATTGGACTTGTTACCACGCCCAAACTCGTCGACCTGGAGCTTGATAATGTTGTAATTGTTGTCCCATTGCTTCACTGTAGAAATTTTAGGCAGACGCACTGTGTCTTTTGATACCGACTTCACGAATTACCAGAATTGGGATTTCGACACTTTTTTCTCTTTGTACCTTTGATTGCAGCCTGTAGGAAGCGGTACTGCTCGACATACCAGAGCTGTTCACGTAGTCTGAATCCTTTTCCACCTCCTGTGGTGGTGCCAGTTTCATTTGTGGCAGAAGCTGACGTGGGGATTGCCGCTGTATTGTCCATACACGATATATTTCTGGGGAACGGTGTGGGAAAAAAGGTGTGTGTGTGTATGCAAAAGAGAGAGTGTGAGAGACAAGACTTGCATGGTGTAGGATTAGGAACCCAAACTGTGTGAGGAAATACAAGAAAATTTGCCCGCAGAAAACCGGGTAAACAAAATAGGTCAGTTTTACTAAGAAAACTGACCCATTTTGAAAAGGGGTGTACATTGATCCAAGTTTAAACTGCGCATCCCCTTGATCTGCTTCCTTGTGGAACCAAGTAACTGCCTCAACGTCATTCTTTTCGACTCCATGATCATACTCATACATACATCCAAGTTTGAGCTGTGCCACTGTTTATCTTTATTCCGATGTTTTTGCGTAACAAGGCGACTCCTACGATATTACTTTATGTGATTGCTCGAGCACTCCTGATCTCCAAACATATCACAATTTCCAAGAGCTAATATACAATACCTACTGCTCGATCAACCACTTTGAACAACAAAAAGAGGTGAGGTCGATAGTATAATAAAAGAAGTTAATTGTGCACATGTGCTGGTTGTAGTCCGAATGACGGGTATCGGAGGTTCCTTCCATCTGCGCCAATGTTACATTATCCTGATACGGTCGCTTCCCGAACTAGCACCCCTCTTGTTCACTGGTTCTCCGACACTTGCGCCAGCCCTACCTTCTCTACTACCTTCATCCTCGAAAAAAAGGTTGGGAGAACCATCATCATTTCCGTTTGGAGTTGTACACCTAACTCTTGGCGAAGGTTATTGAGGACAAGCATGAACTGCCAGCTCCTAAATGTTGGCATGACACAATGCAAAAACGTAAAGAGTAATAAAGAAAAACTAAGAGGACCGTCAAATATATAGCCTACATATTTGAAATGAAGGTGAAGGAGGCAATCTTCGAAGTACGTGTGATTGACCAATATCTGCCAACTTTGCCCGTCAATCAACAGCAATACTACTGGTGCACATAAGTGTACTGGACCGACGCCCTATGTAATAAATACCATGTCTACCTTTGCTTCCATCCCTGTGTCAATGGATACTATTCAATTGAACTCGATCAGGAAAAGCGAAAGATGGAGAACTCATGAACAAGAATGGTTTGTATGAATGCACGAATCCCTTCGGTATGTAACACTTAGTCGGACCTTGGCCATGGATCTGACGGACCACATTGTGAAATTATGGGCATGCGTGAAAACAAATGTCTTGTATAGGCTCGACCTGACCTTTTATTGAAAAGAACAGGAGACTTATTTCCGCATTAACAATACAAGGACAAAGAGGGGCAGCAAGAGCGCGACTATATTGGGGACGGCCCTGTTAGAAGCAGAATCAGATGCGCGGTATACAACCCCCGTCTGGTAGGTTGAAGGACACGGAAGGTAAATCGCACCTTGTGAGTAATACCCAATATCGTTCTTTAAAACAGGGATGACATCTGTGCCGTTTAAGAGATGGGTTCCATTAATCACAGGAAGGGTGTTGGGGTCTCCTGAGGTTGTATAGCAGCATTTTGGGCATGACCGGTCTTCTTCGGCCGCCACCTTTCCAAGGGGTCCCAATGACACTTCTTTTGCCGCCATGATCTAGAAATGGTTATGTGCACGAAATCGGTTAAGATATGATCCCAACATTAGGAGAGTGTGTATGCCTCTAAATCGTTGCAGTCCAACGAGCTCAATCTTACCAGAAAATATGTTCGTTAATGGGGTCTTCAAAATCGAGTAATATTATGGATGCTGTTTTGACCGTTATTGTGGCTGTTATCGAAAGCGTCGTGGGGGATTCGATGTAGTGGGGCTTTCAAAATAGTTCTAGGGATGGGCAGTTGCTTTGTGATCAGAAAGCTATGGCTTTTATATGTCCTAGAAGAGTAGAAATATCATTCCCTTTTATCCTTCATTCTGTTGAGCCTTAAAATAAGCTTGTCAGTGATCATGAGAGCAATCAAATGGGTAAGATCTTGGGAACTTGGGCTTTTTTTTCTGTTGGCAAGTTTATCCTTTTTTACTACGTAACTCAATGCAAGCTGGGAGAACGAGACATATCTCTCTGTCTGCACAGCAGTTAGGATGACTAGATAGATCAGATTGGTAATTAATGCTTGAGCAAAAAACGCCTTGCACCGTCCAACATTGAGCCGCACGACGAGGTCATGGACGACCTCTCTCAGCTGCTTGAAAGGGTGGTACTGCCGCCA
>JAAAIY010000045.1:0-101568 GCA_016098105.1 Actinomortierella wolfii
ACTCGGAGGATGATGAGACCTCCGAGATGTTTGACCTCTGGGGTGAGGAGGATGAAGACGCATTAATGAACGAGTTGAGAGCGAACGAGTTTGACCTGTTGTTGATGTCGGACCCTTCCCTGGTCGCCGCCGTTTGCCGGCCCCAGGTTTTCAACGCTGACTCAAGCATGGCCTTCTACATGACGCCCCTTGCCATGGCGACCATGGTGCAGGGCCTGCTGCATCGCCACGAGTCGGCATGCGTGCACATGAACCTGCGTATCCCCCGCGAGTACCTCTTTGACGACATGGACTGGTCCGCGGGTGCGCTCAAGATGCTCTACTTGCCCAACGCCGGGGGCAGCTCGCACCTGTCCGAGGTGCTCTCGTTTGAGATCCTGCACCGCTGCCTCGGCGCCGAGCTGGCCCAGACCGAGATGGAGATTCGGTACTTCTTTGCGTACCAGCCCATCACGGACTACACAGTGACTGTCTCGTCTCTGGCGGGTCTTGTCAATGGTGGCCGCGGCCACATTGGTGCCGCCGGCCCTGTCAAGCTGGGCGTTTCCGTTACTCGGGCTTTTAGCTTCCGTGGCCCATACCGTCGGGCGGACTGTCGTAAGCTGCTGCGCAAGAAGCTGCGTGGCATCATTGCGTCGTCGAAGAACGTTGTCGGCGGCAAGCTCTACAAGCAGATTCTCCATGTCTTGGTCCCTTCTGGCAAGGTGGCCCGCACTGTGCACTCGACCTGGAAGCGTATGCCTACAGAACTCATCCATAACACTGTTGTGGTTGTTTCGATTGTGAATGCTCCTTGGGTATTTACGAACCGTCGGTGAACTTTTTATTTTTTTCCTTTCAAGCAATGAAAGAGAAGGAAATAAGAGTTCTTTTTGCTACACTTTTTTTTGTGTTTCTCACTATATAGTCAATAAACATGGAAGTGTAACAAAAAAAGTGGCATTGACACTCTTGACTTTGTTTTAAATTCTGCACAGATATTGTGCATGGTGGAATGTGAAAAAGGAAAAAAAAACTGTACAAATCTTTTGCGATTTTACAAAAAAACAAAAGTAATGGTAGAAAGAAAAGAAAAGATGTCGTTGTGGATGTCGACCGGGGCCAGCCTCGTCGACAAAACCGCAGACTAGAAACACTTAAGCAGATGTGGGTGCAGTCCAAGCAGGTGAAGGCACTGTCGGCATGCGAACAGACGAAGCGTCATTCCACGTCTTGTCAATGGGCGGGTTGGCAAGGATATGGTTGAAGTTGAGACCTCGCTCTTGGTCAGCCACGGCGACGGCTTTCCTGGCTTGCGTTACCTTGTACGAGTATGTCTAAAAAGTCATTCCATTCCGATTCAAAGAAACAATAATATAATTAGTGTTTATTGTGAGGGGACTGGCGTTGGCGGGGAAGGAGAAGTACCTGAGTTTTCCTATTCGTTGGAGAGCCTGACGGACCTCACAATGTACATTTTTCGAAAATTCCAAGTCCATAAACACACACACGCAAATACTTACTGCGAAGGCACCGCCAAAACCGAGAAGAGCGGAAACGGCAATAAGAAGAAAGAGGTATCCAACATTCACCTCGCCGCCGGACAAACCAAGAGCACCGGTACCAGTAAAGAGAATGGTCAAGGCAAACCATAATAACAAGCCCTCACGTCGCATGTACGAGCACATTCCTGACCCATAACGGTCCAGGAATGCCTGGCGCTTCATCAATTTTTCAGGAGTCAGCATGGTTTGTCTTGACATAAGGAATACAAAGGAGTGGAGTAGAGTAGAGTACTCGCTTGTGCAGTAGAATGGCGATTGATGTGGGTAGTCGGAATATCGGTGAAGGGTAGTAGAATGTGGATGGTTGAAGAGAATATGAAAAGAGAAAGAAAGAAAGAAAGAAAGAAAGAAAGAAAGAAGGAGAGAGAGAGAGGGTGAGAAAGAGACTGAAAACCGAAGAGGAGTATCAACGTAAAATACAGGCACCACACAAAGATAAAAAAAGCTAGGGGTCCCAAGTGCCGGTCCTCACCAATTGGCTCGGTTTCGATAACCCCGCCCTCAAAAGTCGATACTTGCTTTCGCGCCACCAACCAGGTTACTTCGTTCAACAGGAAATCCACCGAGGGCGATGTAGTACGAACAGACTACATATTCATCGCACCAACATGAAGTCATAAAATGGTCAGGAGAAGGGTTTTAATTTGGATTATACTACAGTGTGTGGAACGAAAAAAATATTGTACAGAATGTAGAGTGTAGCCCTTGAAGGTGCCTTTGGAATGTTGACAGGGTCGTCTATAGCACAGATTAAGTGGCGTCTTTGTCTTTGGACTTTGTATTGTCGAGCTCGGGGATGTCTGCCAATTTCTTTGCTCGGCGAATATCCTCGTTCATGTACAGCAGCTCCTCAATACGTGCGCGCTTCTTCGCATCCTTTCTAAGCACAAACTTAAAGTCCTCTACGTTGACTCTGCCTCGCTTGTCTGATACTGCGGATGCTTGGTGACACTATTCAACATAAAATCAGTAGCGGTTCGTTAGAGGTACTCTCACTGATAATCTGTTGGATATGTGTTCCTGGCAAGATTTCCAGTCAAAGTAATAAGAAAAAAAATAGCTAGCATACCACGTCTGTGAGATATTCGATGAGCATATCCTCCATTACTCCAACGGCGTCAGCTGACGGGTTAGGCACATCGCCAAAACCATACATGAGTTGCTTCACTAGGTGGACATTTCAATAATACAAAGTAGAGGCTCCATTCTGTCAGTGGCGGTGTTCATTGCATGCATCTTTTCCATTGGTCAACACGTCGATGTCGTTGGGAAACCTTCGTACATTCTTTCGCAAAGACATATTTTTTCCTCTTTGTGCGTGATTCGTTGGTGGAGCCAGGTGGGCGTCCAATAGGTGCTGACATGCTGTATACGAATGTGACAGAGTAAACGTTAAGTATGCTGGAGAGGCGTCATGGGCTTTGTACAGCGCAATAAGCCACATTCATTCTTGTTCTGAGCGGACTTTGCTTTTGCGTTATGGAGCTCGTGGAGCAAAACCCCAAAGAGGGCAAGAGAATGAGAGAGCCTTGGAAAAACCGCAGTTTTTTCTGTCCTAACATTGGCAGAGAAACACAAAGAAACTTCATCCTTCAAAGGTTACAAGCAGGCTTGGCTCCCGCATCTTTTTCTCATTTATTTTACAATCCACACCAACATTCCTTTTTTTCTGAACCGTCAAAGTCCCAAGTCAACAAAAACACTTCCAGGCAAGAGGCATACTCCACACCATTCCGCCACAAATGTCGAACCACCCACCTCTCGAGCTGCTGCCATTCGTGACACCAGTAACTGATCAGACCCTCACGGAGCTGGACTTCTCGCTTGCAGTTGACGACTGGAACGATTCACTGAGCCGCATCCTGAGATACAATGTTGCTGCATTTTGGAAGGAACTGGCCATCAACGACACGCTCCCTTCCTTTCTCAACTCGTTTCTTGGCGAATATGCCCAGTTCAAAGGCGATCGAAATGACAACTGGGTCCTTGAAGCGTCCGAGGTCGTACGTCGAGTACTGTTTGTCTACAAGCGCATGGCGGAGACCATCGACAGCGAGATTGTACAGGAGACGATCGCAAACTTGTCAGAGTCAGATCGGAGTGATCCCTCGTCATCACCAACACCAGCGTCAATGCTGCTAGAACGCGGTATCGTCTCTATTCCAGTTCTTCTTGATCTCGCCAGTATCTATGGCCGATCTGATCCTGATGTGATCGCGTCCATCATTGGCTCATTGCTCGAGAAGATCCCATGGCTTATCGACGACTTTGGCGCCTCGGCCAAAACAGTGGTGCAGATCATCCGACGCGTCCAAAAGAAGTTTGAGAAAGGCGTCCATGGTGGCAAAGGCAAGGGCAAGGGCAAAGGAAAGAGCATTTCCTCGGACCTGGACGATTCCGCCAACTACCATAATCTTTCGCCTGAGGAGGTGCAGGAGGCACTACAGGTCTCACATATGCTGCACAACATTGTACTGGCACTGGACAGCATTACAGCCGCAAGTCCCCGCCTTGGCGTGGAGCTAGAGAAACAGGATTTGTTCTTACAGAGCCTGTCGGGATGCTACAACTATACCCTGCCTGTACTCTGGAAGATGCTGGTAGAAAATCCTGCAGGACTTGAGCCTCGTACTATGGCTCTTTTGCAGAATCTTCGCGTACGGACATTGTCCATTGTGAGTAATATTCTCGACGATATTTACAAGGTCATCCGAGCAGGGACGAGTTCGCCGAACGATGAGCAAAAGTCTATGTTAACAGAGCAAGTTTGCGGGATCATCATGGAAATCTTTGATCAATCACCCGTGTCCGACAATGTGACCCCCATGGTTAATGCACCCATGATTGTTGATCTCGAGCTCCAGTTTGAAGTTTCAGAAAAACTGAAGAACATGATCGTGGAGACGTTTGAAGGCAACAACGACCGATTCTTCAACATGATCGACATGCTGGACAGTCTTCGCAAGCTCAATCCTGCCACCGCTTCGTACGCCGACGAACTGAGTCAGAGGAAGACAGAGAAACTTGCTAGACGACTCAACAACATTTATCAGAGCGAGAGCCGTGGACACTCTACTAGCACAATCTCTCCGGCACCGACTCTTAACCAGCTTCCACAGCACCATCCTGTCGACAGCGAAGAAGATTACGTCAAGCGTACTATGCTCATTTCGCAATTACAGGACCTTTTCCCAGACCTTGGCGACGGTTTTCTGGAGGCATGCTTGAAAGCATATAATGATGACCCAGAGGCTGTTACCATGCATCTTCTTGAAGAGAGCCTACCAGCTGATCTGGCTGTTATGGATCGATCTACACCAAGGTACGTTTGTATTTTTTTGAAGATATTCTTGTAGAGAAGTCCATTTTATTGAAATCATACAGATACTAACATTGTATATTCTGAAATCATTTACAATAGGTCGGTGGCTCCTTCGGTTACTCCAGCACCTGTGACCGATATGGCTCTGGTGCCAGTTATTGCACCACCAGAGGAGCCTGCAAATATATTGTCGACACGTCGCAATATTTTTGATGGCGATGAATTTGATGTGTTTGCTGGAAAGAACGTAAACCGGTCGCTTATGTCACGTAAGAAGGCTGCCAAGGAGGCCGATGACATGCTGGAGGACAAGTCCTTTGTTGCAGAGCACAAAGACTCGATTCTACAGGCAGTTGAGAATATGTATGACGACGAATACGACGACACATACGATTCGATGGGTATCAACAATGCTGGCGCCGACTTTAGGTTGGTCGAAGACATTGACCTCGCTGCAGATGAACCAGATGGCCGACAGAATCCCGGTACTGCACCCATGGTAAGCAAACATGACATTCGTTGTGTAAATAGGAGGTGTCGACCGTTTTACCGTTACCTATTTTGTACCTACTATTTGATTCCGCAGCTGACGCTCCCCTTTGGTTGGTTATTTGTTTGTTGTGTCCACATAGCGAGCTGTTGATCCCTCGATTGAGCACGAGGAGGTCCTCATTAACTTGTTTATGGCGGACAAGGAAATCTTTAACCGCACTCGCGAGGCTCGCAAGTCCAAGAAGCGGCAGGAGCTGCGTCAACTTACGAAGATGACGGATGAGCAGCTTGAAGGCTGGGCTATCATGTTCAATCGCAACGTAAGTACTAATAATGACTATTTTTTCTTGCGCAATTTGCAAACGGCCCAAACATGTATTTTTTTTCTAATTTTCCTTTGCACACTTCTTCCCTTTACGTTGAAACACATTAGCCTCGTAAGGAAGATCTCGCGCGCAAGTACGAATTTACCAACACGTTTAGTGGCAACGAGAAGACCCTCGAGCGAACTGAGTTTGGAGTCGACAAACGCAAAGGTGGACGACTGCCTCCTTTTGAGAAGCCACAGCAAGCTGCTTCCCAACAGGGTGGACAGCGACAAAGCCGTGGTACTCCTGCATCGAAGGATGGCAAGGCGAAAGAAGGACGTTCGTCCCCACGGCCGGGTCAAAAATCGGGACCAGCGGCAAATGCAGACAAAAAGCAAGGCCAACAGCAGAGTCCACAGGGTCAACAGCAGAAGCAGCAGAACCAATCACGATCTCATACCAATGATACTGGCAACAACCCATCAGCGAGTGAGCGGGCGAAGAACGAGCGTAACAAAGCCTCGAAAGCCAACCACAATCGTCGGAACGCGCACGCTAAGAAGATGGCTAGCTTACACCCATAGACCACATTCATAAACCAAAACCACCACTACAACGTTCTCATGTATGGTGTTAAAAATATAATGTCACGCACCATCTCTTTTCAAAAATTATCTTTCTTTCTGTGCCCCTCTACTATTTTTTTTTTCTTATTTCTCCCCACCAACATTCATTCTTTTGCATCACACTCTCCTTCACCTCTTCGCTTCATTTACCCTCTCCCTTTCCTCTTTTTCCTCCACCTTGGGTGGTTCATTTCACAATGTCCGCAGCATCGAGGCCATTCTTCCTTCTTCTCACCCTCTTTGCATTCACCCAGGTCGTGACTCAATTGTGGCCCCAGCATTACCTGCACTCTCGCACTGGCTTAGGCTCTCTTGTCAAGCGTTCCTTTCACGACAACGTCGTCGAACCCGACCCTATCCAAGTATGACTGACCACTTTATTTCAATTTGAGGGAGGGATGTGGTCTTCAGCACGATATAATTCTCCACCGCAACATCGCATTGAATCCCTGTTTCTTGCCCCTTTTGAAGCAAGGATGAAGGGAGGAAAGAGGGAGGATATTCTCTTTTACTGGTGTAGTACTCTCGAGATGGCCTACAAAACAAAAACAGCAAATCCAGACCCTGAGACCTTACGTGAAGACGAAACCATTACGCCATGAACTAAACCCTACTAACGTTAGCCCTTTAATGTTTGCCATGGTTATTTTGTCTACTGGGCTTATAGTGCACAGATGTCTGGAGCCATCCTGATCGCTGCCAGTTTGTAAAAGATTACTGTGCCGACTACCCAGCAGGGTTGATTAACTACCTCCATTTCTATTTCTGCGATATGAGCCATGTTCCGGTCGTGGCCCTTGGTCTGTTGGTAAACCGCACAGAGCACAGTTGCATTTTATGCAGGGATATATTCCATCTCCTCCCTCTCGATGCACATAGTCCGAAAACTGTGCGGAGGGTGTGGAAAGAAAAATATGAATGGCTAACATGATTGCTTGACTCTTGTTTTATCTTTTCTTGGTTTATCAAAACATGTAGACTCTCTGGCTGATGTCCCTCTTTGGCTTTGTTGGCATTGCCGCGTCTGATTTCTTTTGTAAGTGGGCGATCTCTCGTGGGAGAGTTTGAAACAGGGAGGGTGACATTAGTCCATGCAGGTGCTTTCCAAGGAACAGTCCTTCAGGGTACTTCTTACCCAGTAAATTTTAATTTTGTTTGTTTGTCATTGGCGGGGGGGGTGTGCTTATCCAAATAGGTCCAAACCTCAGTACGATCGCCAAGAAGTTGCACATGTCGGAAAGCATGGTATGGAGTGGCTTTTCTGTATTTTGAACTGCCATGATGGAAACATAGAAATCGTCTTCTGATTGTGTATTTACACATTTACTACTGTCGTCCTCGTCGATATTAGACTGGTGTTACCTTCTTAGCTTTCGGCAATGGGTCACCAGATGTGTTCAGCACGTTCTCAGCTATGGGCGCAGGAAGCGGGTCTCTAGCCATAGGCGAATTGGTGGGCGCGGCAGGTTTCATTACCTCTGTGGTTGTTGGTTGCATCTCAATCATTAATCCTTTTAGGGTCAGCAGATCTCCCTTCTTGCGAGACGTTTCCTTTTTTGCAGGAGCAGTTGCGTTTACGCTCTATGCGGTACTGGACGCCAAGATTACGTTTGTAGAGAGCGTCTTGCTGGTTGCCTATTACATCAGCTACGTAATGGTTGTTGTCATTGGTAACTGGTGGCATCAAAAGAAAAAGATGGCTCGTCAACAGGAGCAGCTCGCCAGAAGCCATTATGAAGACGAGGACGAAGACGAAGCCGAGGGCGCCGAAGAGGCCAATGGAGCCGATGAGGAGCAGACGCTCTTGGCACCTCCGACACGCCCAAGTAATATTTCTTTAGCGGTATTCTGATCTATCAGTGGGCATTTCTCGATATCGATGCCAACCAACTGACTTTTGTACCTTCTCCACTTTTCCACACTTTTGATTCATAATAGAACCTCGTCATATCAATACCTCTCCGGCATATCTTCGGCCCCCACCAGGACCTTACGATCCCTATGAAGATCTTGAAGACGAGGATTTTGATGGGTATAGAGAGCGTACTGGATTAGAGCCAGCAGCTGAACACAACAATGGAAATCTATTAGTACCTGGAGTACTAATCGATGGTCCTCTACATGCTCGCGACCACTCTTATCCTCACTCTCCTACTCACACTTCCCTAAGTAGCGAGGGCGGAACAGAATCTATCTCTCTGCGGACGAATGGTGTGCCTCTACGGCGAAGGCCCTCGTTGATGTCGGCCGTTGAGGTGAGTGATGGGATCGGTTGTGTTGCTTAGAGCAATTTAGCATCAGTAATAGTATCATTGCTAACTCATCCTTTTTTTATAATCTTCTTCACAATAACCTTATACATGTAGTTTCACGATGTCGTTCGATCGTTGACACTCTCCGGTTCGCGGGGACGTGTTGCATCATACGACCCAAGTTATTATGGCGTCAAGTCACCTCATTCGAATCACGTCAAGCGTCATTCACACAACTCGCGCTCTTCTTCTCGGCCGCGGAGCATCAATGGACCACCTTCAGCAGGACCACCCTCGGCGGGACCACCCTCAGCAGGAGCAGATGGCGCACCACCTACAACATTCCCTTCCACATGTCACTCGGACGAAGTTAACCCTTTTGAAGCACATATTCTCAACAGGTCTCTCATCCTCCCTGATCACCACGATCCTGCTAACCAGCATCTCGGTCATCTTCACCGGAGTCCATCTCCAATGTATGCAGAACCTGGACACGAGGCTCCAAAGACTTTCAAGGAAAAGATTAAGGACTTTTTTGTCTTGTTTGTCAAGCCCACTTATTTTCCCACTCTGTTAGATTGGGATCAAAAATCGACGTTCGTCAAATTTTTGGCTGTCAACTCGATACCCATGGTGCTTTTGTTGACACTTACTCTTCCAGTGGTAGAGCTTGCAGAGGAAGAGGATGAAGACTCTTGTGAGGGAGAGTTGGATTTACATCATCATGATGGCGAAATTTCCGATATTATCAGTGTTCAAAAGGAGCATGTGCACCATACTTATGAAGGTTGGAACCGCCTAGCGACCACCGTGCAACTGTTGTTGGCACCTGTCTTTGTTGCTGCTGTTATTTCATGTAAGACTTTTTTTCACCCATTCATATGGCGCACTGAACATTGTTATCTTTTGCAAGATGTCGAAAGCTAACCATTTTTTAATACAATACTTCATTATTGATTGCATCGGTTTCAGCGGCCGCTGAAGATGGATATATGAGCATTCTGCTTGCTTTGGGCCTTGGCATTGTTCTGTCGAGCACAGTATATTATTTTAGTAACGAGGAGGAGCCTCCCCGGTTCTATGGACTGTTGAGTTTTGCAGGCTTCCTCGTTGCGATTACTTGGATCTTTTTGGTCGCGAATGAGGTGGTTGGAATTTTACAGGCATTTGGTATGATCTTCCGCGTCAGTGATGCAATCCTTGGACTGACCATTTTTGCTATGGTAAGTTTTGTCACATGAAGAATCATACGCTGCGACGAAAATGTTGAATGTGGGAGAAGAGCATTCCCTAATATTTGGTACGTTTTGACCTATAGGGTAATAGCTTAGGAGACTTGGTGGCCAATATTACAGTTGCACGCATGGGCTTTCCTCGTATGGCATTCTCAGCCTGCTTTGGCGGACCTCTGTTGAGTAAGTTGATCCTGTTGGAGGTGGTTATCCATCGCTGTTACTTTTCTTCTAGTTGCATTTGGTTTTCTTGCTGACCCCTGACATTTCCCATGATGTGTCGTGTGTTTTCATGATAGATATGCTGCTCGGCGTTGGTATCAGCGGCACTTATATGACGTTCAAGACGGACCAACCTATCCCCATTGAGGTGTCGCCCACGTTGCTAGTGTCGTTAGTAGGAGTATTGTTGACACTATTGGCGGCGATTGTAGTTGTGCCATATAACAACTATATTATGGGGCGACGATGGGGATGGTTCCTATTGGGCGTCTACTTCCTCTGTACAGTTATCAATGTGCTTGTCGAGGTAAAGACTTCATCGCGAAGGGGATGAAAGTGTTTGCCTGTAGACACTCTCGAGAACCAATAAAGAAAAGTCACGCTGTAAGTTGGAGGAGGTGGGGGTGGTAAAAAAAAAGGTCCTCCCTCTTTTTTGTTTTCTTCTCTCCCTACTCTTTTCCTTCTTCGTCTTCGTCTTGTTCTTTAGACTTTTTGCTTTTTGCCTCTTTTCCTGCAACAATCAACTTGTTGCATTCCAACAAATCCATTTCGTATATTTTTTTCCTGTGTACTGATCATCGTCTGTGCATTGGATCACCGTTTGGAGTGAATTCACCCCTTTGAACCTAATCAAGCATCACCTGGACCAAACATGGCCGTTGACACAATGCCGAGGAAGCATGAACGGGAAAAGTCGTTGTCCGAGGCTTCGCTGACGTCCGAATCGTCGTTGACGGAACGACCAGAATGGTTCACAGAGGACACCTCGGTGCAGTTCCAGAAAACCCCTGCCGAGATAGACCCTGCCATTGGATTTTTCTGTAAGACGGTCTGCGATTTCTTTTTTGGGTGTGCTCTTGTTGTACCTATATCCTTATAGAGAGTGTATGGAGAAGAGTTGCAGGATGTGTTCAGGTCGAGGTGACCTAGCAACGTTGTCACCTCACAGTACCACAGGACCCTGAACTTGTCAGGCACACGTATCATCCAGCAACCTATTGCTCTCAAATGATGTAGCCAAGCCCACAGTTACACCCTGTATGTCTGTATTATCGAACCGACTCTCGAAACTGAGACATTCCCCAATCTCCTGGTGGGATGGTGTTTCTTTTCCATTGATTTTCATTAGACACTCCTCGTACTCTCACAATACTCGGTGCCACCCTGCTGGGGTTGGTGTATCTTGGCCTGACACCCGAGCTGGATGACACAGCTACGAATGTGAAGCTTGGAGTCTCTGCAGCGATCGGTGTCTTTTGTGTCTTTGGCATGCTGCAGTTCCGCGACAGTCTGCTTCTTCGACCTCATCCCGCCCTGTGGCGTGTGGTTCTGTCCCTTGGTATTGTCTACCAGTTATTCCTCGTCTTTTTATTCTTCCAGGTATGGTTTGTTAAACGAGAACGAATCAGAAAATAAGGGTGTCTGTCCTTCATGCAGCTCCATTTAGGCCTGCTTTTCGTTTGCTCCTGCAATGATGGTCAGGTTCCTGAATCCCTTGCCTCAGTTAACCACTGGACTTACATCATGTCTAACACCCTCTCTCCCCCCCTCCCTCTCTGTCACTCTATCACCATCCCCCTTACTGCTCACCGTTATTTGTCCCGATCAACTTAGAACAAGCATGATGCTCGTGCGTTCTTCCAATACCTTGACCCATCGCTTGGCGTGCCTCTTCCGGAGAGGTCTTATGGCGATGCATGTGAACTTACCTATGAGAATGTCGTTGTAAGTATTTTGTTGTAATCAGAGGCTCTAGGACAGAACAACAAAAAAAAATGCCAAGACTTGATCAAATGCTGCCTGGGACAGATTTTCTTTCTTCTCACCACACTTGTTTGATTCACAACAATTACTATAGGGTCAAGTCATGGATGAGTTTGTGCTTGCTCATGCTATTGGTTGGTACTGCAAGGCCCTGATCCTGCGCGACTATACCTTCTGTTGGGTGCTTTCAATCATGTTTGAGGTCATGGAGTACTCGTTATCGCACCAGCTTAACAACTTTGATGAGTGCTGGTGGGATCACGTAAGTCTTGCAATGGAGAGAAGTCATGACCGAACGACGATCTTTTCAGTTTTTTTTTGGGGGGGGTACTGACATTTTTGTTTGTTTTTGTTATGTTTGATAGTGGATCTTGGATGTCTTGGTGTGCAACTGGCTTGGACTGTACCTGGGAGTCAAGACGTGCGAGTATTTTGAGATGAAACAATACTCTTGGCAGGGATTCTCTCAGATTCCTACACTCAAGGGCAAGGCCAAGCGTGCCATCCAGCAATTTACACCAAAGTCATGGACCAAGTTTGAGTGGAACACTACCAAGAACTTTAAGAGCTATGCCTCGGCCTTGTTTGTTCTTGCCATGGTAAATGGGATAATATTTTTGGATGCTCAAAGATTAAGTTTCATCAAGCTATACGCAAATAATATGAAAAAAAAACTGATGATCAAGTCTAACGTTTGTTGTTTGACGATTTTTTTAATGTCTAGTTCTTGGTATGCGAGCTGAACGCATTCTACTTGAAGACACTGCTTTGGATTCCTCCAGCACATCCTGTCAACATTGTGCGCATCCTCCTGTACTTTATGTTTGGCATTCCTGGAGTCCGTGAGGCGTACCAGTTCTTCCATGACCCGTAAGTTGAACACGCTATATTGATGGGCTTTAGAGGTCAAGCAAAGAAGAAACCACGACCCTGTCTATGTTGTTTTTGGCCTCTGTTTTACTAATACTCATTTTTTATCTTTCTATCAATTGAACCGTTAGACAATGCAAGCGAATTGGACCTCAGGCATGGCTCCTGATTTGCAGCATTTTGACAGAAGTGCTGATTATCATTAAGTTTGGACAGGGCGAGTTCCACAACCCGGCACCACAGCCTGTCATCTACTTTTGGTGTGGTTTGACAACGTTGTTGATCGTGTATCCCATCTACCAATTTTACCTGGTGCCTTCTTGGCAGGCACGCAAGGCTCAAGAGCAGCAACAGCTTAAGGCAAAAGCAGAGTAGAATCCAATTGTCATTTTTTCTGTATTTTCTAGTATTATAATTACAGTAACAAGCACATCAGTATATTTTGTGTCTACACTTTCTGCATTGTGTGTGTACTCCATCGGCCTGTTTACTCAGGTTCCGTTTGCAATTTTTTTCCCTGTAGAGTGATGAGCCAAGTAAGCAGTGTGGTGGGTTCAAAGGAATGTAATTCGGACACGAACGTGCTCCTGGAAAGGATGTGAAAAAAGGAGACTACACCTTTTTCTGGGCCTTGACTTCAGGTGAAAGAGGGTCCATCACCTGTAATGAAAACCAAGTTGTCTTTTTCTCAACTAAAAGAAACAATGGTATCTCTCCTAGTCATTTTCAAGTTTTTTTGCTCATAGACAATGGCCTAATGCTTTAGCGTATCATGTTACGATACCACCCAAGCTGCGTACCATGTTACCGTTCTTTTTTCACCACAGCCCTTTTTACCACTGCGACGCGATAAGGAAAAGGGGAGGAGGACATGTCGAGGACTAGAATATCATAGTTAGGGTAGATTCAAAATACACCAAAGGAGGTAGGCTAGTGCGGAGAATGAGAATCCTGCTATCCATATTCAGTAAAATGTGATAGGGTACAAAACCAACAGATATTAAGAGTTATTGGATGCCATTGCTTCTACTACCCCCCCTCCATTAGTCGCGTAAGAATTCTCGTGTCTCCTTTCGTTTCCCCCACCTACCCCCGCTCCTCCTTATCGTGTATACCCTTATCCTCCAGAAAAGAACTTGCGTTCGGCATTCTCCTTCATCCTGCTCAATACCCTCTTGCCCTACTTTTTTTTTTAGCCCAACACCTATTTCTTGAACCAACATCCTTTGCCCAACGCGATCTTTTTCACGCTCTCTCACACTCTTGTATCTTCTCCTTCTCTTTTTTCCCCCTTCCTCCCTCTCATTTAGCTCGCTCTCTCTTTTTCCTACCAGACAAACTTCATCGACACCCATCATATAGTCTCTACTGTTTTCTTATTGTTCTGACCTAGCACGTATTACAACAAAAAAAATCATCCAATTCCTCATGCGTCTCTCAATCTATCTCACTACATTGGCTATGGCTGTCTTGGCCGTCAAGGCCGATGTTAGTCCTATCCAGCAGCTGCAACAGCAAGGTATCCTTCAGGCCAACGCTGCCAACGCTGCTGCTCCTGCTGATGCTGCTGCTGCTGCTGATGCTGCTGCTGCCGCTATTCCTCAAGCTGACCCAGCAGTGGCAGCTACGGCAGATGAGTATTCGATCGGATTTGAAGCCGAAGGAGATGAGCCGATTGCAGAGTTTGTAGACATCAATGGCAATCCTCTGCAGCTCGAGAATCCAGCGACATTCCCCAACTTGCAAGATTATGAAACCTTCAAGAAGGCGCTGGAGAACAGCCCGCCACAAGCCGCCATGGCGATCGATAACGTCGATGAGGACGCTGCTGCCGCAGACGAGGAGGACGAAGACTTTTATGGCACAGGTTTGCCCTCCATCAACGATGACGAAGACGAAGACGAGTGGGAGGATGAGGACGCGGACTGGGATGACGAGGACGAGGACGAGGACGGAGACGAGTACGATGAAGATGAAGTCGATGAAGATGTGGATGAGACTGACGGCGTGATGGAGGCGGAGTGGAAGCGCAAGCACAAGAAGCACAAGCGCAAAAAGTGTGTCATTAAGAAGACCGTCGTTCTGACGCCTCCGTGCCCTACCGCTACGCCCATCATCGTCAGCGCCGCCCCCTTTTAAAGAAGAAGAAAAGGAAAAAAAAAGAATAACATACCTTCTTGCTACGTCTTTTGTTTTTGCGTTGTAGCCCTAATACCCCTTCCTGCTCGTGGATGTTCTATAAAATCACCTGTGGCCCCCCAATCGCACTGACAGTGAAGAGTAGACAATAAACACAACTTCATCTCAGCCCAAAATGTCCACCACATCCGTCTGTAGAGTCTTCTTCACCTTGGCATAAAGTGTTTCTCCAAAAAAAATATCTCGTCAAACAAACAAAAAAAGGCTAAAATGAAGGAATTCAAGTTAGCTGCCATAGATCTGTATTGGGAGGTACAAAAAAAGGGTGATTGGTGAAGGCTTGTATTTCGTTGCCTTTACAAAAACAGGATGTAACATCGATCTCTGTTATCCTCATTTACAACAATGGCAAAGAGTATTAAGGACTTTTTTTTTATTCTCTTCTTTCTGTTATTGGGCGCAACATTTTGTTGAAAGGAAAGAAAAAAAACGGCGGCTCAGTTTCTGGGTGGAGGAAACTCGAGATCGACATCCAGGACGTCCAGCTCCATGATATCAGCTTCGCAGCCAGCAATGGCACCAAGATTTGGCTGATTGCGCCCAAGATCGCCATGCACAAATTCTTTAATATAAGTACCGGCCTCGGTATGCAAATGGACAACCAAGAAGTGGCTCTGATTATCATCTCTTTCCATGGAATCAGTAGAAGACATATCAGCATCTGAACTTGGTGCTGCTACTGTTGTAATAGCTTGCCCTTTCTCGTCAATCGCAAACGCACGCAACGAATAGATGGTCTTTTTCCGGATCATTTGCGCACGCCGTTGTAAGACTCGAATGGGCGTCTGCTGGTCAACCACAAAGCCTTCTTTTCCTGCTTGCTGGCCAAATGTATTGATTCGGTCTAAAAGTGCCTGAGTCACCGGCTGTGAGACCCAACACAAAGCCGAGTAGCTCTTGGTCTTGGTCTCTTCACCTTCCTTGATAATTTTGGTGGCTTCGGGTGTAACCCATGTCAGTTTTCGGACTTGGACCTTGTTAGGAATCGTGGAATTGATCTGGCTCTGCAGCGAAGAGTACATGTCCTCCGGGAGTGAAGTGGTGTGTGGATTAATTAGCTCAATGTAAAAAGGTCGACCACTTCCCAACATTCGAACATTGGCATCTTCACGACCAGCCGTGACAAACTTGTAGTCTATAGAAGGACAAATGGTCAGAAATTTGGAAACAGTCAACTACGACCGCACACACAACATGCAGGTATAGGTACTAGTTGATTGTCTTCGCGAGTCCACTTTCAGGCTCCCCCCCCCCTCAGCTTCATACTCTATATCCATTTGTAAACGTGAGGGAAACATACCATCTGCTCGAAAAGCCTTTTTGACAGGCTCGGCTACTGTCTCAGACACAGAAAGTTCCGCCAACTTGGTTTTGCCAATTGTCCATGGTGTCTGACTGACATCGCGTGAGAATTTGAGGTAGCGACCTCCAACGTATACAGATTCGTGTTGGGTATCGATGGCTTCAATCTCGGGTTTGCTTGTAACAAGTTTCGGTGGCACTACACCTTTTCTATTTTGCGGATTAATGAAATAGGAGATATATGAGTTAGTACACGTCATTTTCGACTCTGATTGCTATCGCCTTTCAAAGTACAATAGACCAAATTTGTATAGCGTACTCCTTGAAGCGTGCATCTGTCACTCTGGCAAGTGCCGCAATAATGTTGGGTCGGCCATCTCCAATGCGAATTTGTTTTTTCTACAATATTTTCCAAAATCACATTGAAGTTAGAAGCGGAACAAATGAATACAAGAGAATCATGTAAAGAGCATATAAACTGAAAAAAGAGGTCATTATTTTTTGCACTTTACTTACCTTCTCACGCTTAAACCTGAGCTTAAAACCCGATTCTGGTATACCTGACAGGAAGATGTGATCATCTGCCGTCTCTGTATGTTTCAAGGTCACCTGTATCCTCAGTGGACTCTAAATATTCCCATGGAATGTAGTTTTGAAGCGTAAGTAAAAAGACGTACCCTGAGGTTTGATTTTTTTTTCGTCCTCAAAGAGTTGAAATAAAAAAGTGAAATGGCTTACTGCAAAGTCAAGCTCCATGCCGCTCCTATGCGCTACTTGCCAGCTCATGACGAGTTTGAAGATTTCTTTAATGTCCACGGTGCGACTGACCACTGTGCTGATGTCCTCGCCTAATACGTCGACAAGAGCCACTCGAATAGCATGCTGGCGAATCAGAGTGCTCGTGGGAACAGTGACATTCATGTTGAACGACTTGGACGTGTATCCTTCCTTTAAGAGTCGCTCCACGACCGCCTCAGAGAAATCCTCTGCATATTGCACCGAGCCGACACACAATGTGCACACATCTTCGTCTGTGTTCTTGGCCTCCACACCGGCCGTCACGACAGGCTTGAGTATTGCACGGATCTATTCGAGGTAGCGTCAATGTGAATAACATTAGCCAGAATCAAAGGTTATAAAGAATGGCCAAGCGAATAAAGAAGTTGCACCTATGCTCTTCAATATCATTGTTAAATTCTTTCGCCCTTTTTTTTCCAATTAGCCTTACTTTGACGTCTGGAAGCTCATAAAGGGCGTAGTCTTTGACGCCAAGCATCCGAAGGACACAACGCCCGCAGCAAGATAGCTCTAGCAGATGTGTCACGAGCTTTCGGTCCTCCTGGGAAAGCGTCGAGATCCTCGCACCAAGGCGTTTCTCCAAGGATTCCCCTAGATAAAAAAAAATATCCATTATATTGCACCTGAGATCAGTAAATGAATCCGATTGGTAACCATCCCCATGTCACTACCATACTTACGAATCTCATTATAGCTCGCACCATATGACTTTGGGCCAAATTCCAAGCGGGTCTTCTTGCTATCCTGCCCTACGGACGCGTCTGGCTCCAATTCTCTCTTCTTCTCAATGGTGTCCATGAGGTTATAATCCCAAGTAGATCAATGCAGCAATGAATAAAAAAAAAGAGTTTGCCACCAAAATCAGTGATCACGTGCGACGCTCAGTTACTAAGCCCTTGTAAAAATTGTAAAAAGGGCGCTTCATCACGCGCGTGAACGTGTCTGGTACAATATCAATACTGGTGCGCGGGGTAACTGTGAAGCGGTGCCGCCACCCTATTCCAATCTTTTGTCGTGCCTAACTATGCCACGCTATTAGCTGCGGTATCTAGTACACTTGCAGCAGCGGTGACGATCGACGGTGTTGGATCGCCCATGGTTAGAGATGAAAGAGTGGTGGCCAGCCAGTGCGCCGCACTTGCGGCAGCTGTGGAACAAATTTGTCGTGGTGTATTTTTTTTTCATTGTTCCATACGCGTCTACCCTGTATGAGTCGTTAGTGTACTGGACAAAGGTGGATTAAAATTCAAAGGCGTATCCAGAAGACCTGATCATGGATTCGGTCTCATGTGTTTTTGCAACTTGGCATTTTGAAAGTTTTTGCCAGGAGTGTTTTTGCAATCGGGTCTTGCCTTTTCCCCTGGAAATCCGGATGAGAAGCCGAAGATATATCTCGACACTCTCAGGAATAAGGAGGGGTATCGAAACACATCTTCTAGAAACAACGATATAATTGACCGAAATGGGCTCGTCTCGAACTTTTTCCTTGTTGCATCGCACTTTTGTTTTGCCGTAACAGTTACCCTGAAGATATGAAGGTAAACCTTCGCTCCTGAGTCCATCCAACCAAACAACGTGGTGTAACCTTATTTGTATGGAAGGCTATTCGATTTATTCCCAAACTCCAATTTTGCGCCTCAATTTGCCCTTTTGACGTGCAAACTTTGAGTTTCGGGTTGGCCTCCGAGTCTAAACAAATAAACACGATGTAGCCATCACTTTACTGGGGTTGCACGTTCCTTTTTTTTATTCCCAAACTCCAATTTTACGTCCCCTCATATCCTAATGTACTTTTTTTTCTGACACACAAGCGTGTAAATCCATTAACCGGATAGATCACACAGAGTTTTAGGCGATAAAAATTTTTATACGTAGTCCGTGATAGTCAATGATAGCCATGCGTAACCTCGACCATCCAAATTTGTGCTCCCCATCTCATAGCGGGTGTTTTACTCATCATACCCTTTACTCTCACTTTCCTCCTCCCTTCTCTGCTTTGCATGAGGGTCGAATGCGTTTCCGTATCGCCTCCCCTTTCCACACCACGTTACTAAAAATAACTGTGTAACAGAAACTTCTTCAGGAGTGCGCTATGATAAACTAACCCCTCCTCAAGGAGATCTCACTAAACGATTACTTTAAAGCTCGATAAGAATGACATGGGATAAAGTGGAGTTTGTACGATGGAGTGCATCAACATGGAGTAAGACTAATGGCCATGACCATTGGTCAAGGCAATACAAAGAGAAGGGGAGGAGAGAGAGAAGATGTACAGCCCATCTGGGCATTTCGTTTCGGCCACTGGCATAGTCAATTACGTCTTTGTATGCATTGGCAAAGTCGCTGGAATGCCTCGAGGCGACTTATGATTTCGCTGAATATTATAAACTGCATCTCTGAGACACGAAATAATCCTTTTTCTTAAACCTGTAATATTTAGTCAATGGCCAGAAGAAACAGACTTTGGACACCCGACTACGGCAATTCCAGAGTAACAATGTACGATCATTTTATTATTTTTTACCATAATATCTGTACGTGGATATTACTTTCTGACAAACTCGGCATCCTTTGCCAAAGCGGCAACATCATTGATTGCTGTACGATTCTTGCGAGGTGTGTAAAAGCGCATGACCACCAAGTATAGGATGAAGCCAATAGCGCCTGTAACGCCGTAAAGAATGGTAACTTTTTCAAGATACTTATTCATATCTGAGACCCTTCCCTTGGTGGTGAAGCTGTCATTCATTGCATGCAGAATGCCTGTCTGGAACGCGAGAAAAATAGCCACTGCGAACGCGCGAAGATGACGACCACACTCGGTGTACACAATCTGGGCACCTGCTGGAATGGCCAACGCGTAGGCAAGGCCAACACAAAGGTACTGCGGGATAGTCGCAGCAAAGTGAACACAGTCTTCGCATATGATCCCCTCTCCGAAGAAACCTTCATCGGGGCCATCAAGACGCATGTTTGAGTTGTAGATATCCTTAGAGACCTTGTTCACGATCAGCGTCAAAGCATATGCAACCAATGCACATACGTATCCGGCACCAAAACGGCGATATGGTGAAATAACGATACCACGGCGCTCACAAAGCGGGAAAATGACAAAGAATAGCAAGAGGATAAAGGCTAGCAAACTATAAATGATGACCTGGGTGGAGAAACTGGGCCTTGTTGCCGTAGCACCATTGTTATCTCTGACGTACTCGAATGTCTCAAACGAGTACAGCGTGTCGGTGTAGTCGGCCAGACCCGATAGGAACGTAACCGGCAAGACAGTGGGCACAAGCGCCAGGGCAAAATCATAGACTTCTTGCACAAAGAGACTCCCGTAGTCCTCGGCTGCAAAATTGAGCCACTGACCTTTCGCAGCACGCTCACCAGGTGAGGCAGCTAAATAGCGCTTTGCAGCAACAAAGGTCATCTTGATCGCCGTAAAAGGTACAAACGATCGTAGAGGAGGCACAATACGAAAGCGCCGGCGAGCCACCAGCAGAACGATGAGGCAAACAAAAGCTGAACAGATCATGATGATGTGATCATATAGATAACAGGAGCCTATTCCTTCCCAGGGGCATTCTGCATCTTGGAGATAGACCGCTGAGTGACTGATGATCACGGAAGCAGCTTGGGAAAAAAAGTAGAGCAGGGCGAAGTATCGAGCAAGGCCTCGCTCCTGTAGAGCGAGAAAATGGTCGCCACCAAACGCAGAAGTGATTGTACGGAAGTACCGAATGCTGAAGATGAATACCCCCAGGAAGAAGAGCAGGAGGCCATCGGAAATACCGGAGAGAATGTGTGGGACTGTGACCACAGTCATGGCAATTGTAGCAGCCGAAAGGACGATAATCGACGAGAGGAGAGACCACCATTTTCCGAGGTAAGAATCCGACAAGATACCAGCTAGGAGGGGCGCACATACCGCCATCGCTACGTACATGTCATTGTACTTAACACCGATGGCTGTGCTCCGCCTACCGAACTGCGGCGAATACGTGAAGGCGACAAACGTGAAGATAATATCGGAGAAGAACTGAAGAGCGTACACCAGCCAGACTGAACGTGGATCTCTCTCGATGCGATCGTGTAACTTGGCATCGACGGCCTCGTTCAAGCGGATCTCGCGTTCAAGAAGCTCCCTTTCTTTGGCGTCAAGCCTAGCCGCAAGCGCAACGTTGTGTCGTTCAGTAGTAGTGGCTGGGGAGCTCTCATTATCATCCATGATCTGGGTGTGAAAGGGAGTGGAATCGAAAAAGGAGTCGAGTGAAGAAAGTTGTGGAAGATGTTTTACAAGGGAGGTTGAAATGAAGGCCGATAAATAGAAAGAAAATACAGACAAGCAGTAGGTGTAATGGAGAAAACTGACATATGTTGGTCAAAGTATCCCCTTTTACACGAGCCTTAAAACGCAGCATGTAGAAAATAAGGTCTAGCACATTAAGTTTGTCGACTTTCAGTCTGGGTATGGATAAAGCCGAAAGCAAGAAAGGTAGCTGCCCAACTCAATAGCCCAGTTGATTTGTATCGACGCACAGGGACCATTGCAGGAAACCTACTGACTCTTTGGCTAATCTTTAAAGAGTATCCCATTGAATTAGAGTGTATTTAAACTACGGTTGGACGTCTTTTCTCTCTGTACATACATGCACGTAAAAACATTGCACGTCTCTTTCCTAAAGAAGACGGAGTAGAAAGTAGAAGATGATAGGAAATATGAAGCGTAAGCATGATCCATGTAACCATGGCAAGGCTGATAGCAACCTTCCACAAGCCCAATTTTGGAGAAATTTGTACCAAGCCTCAAAACCAGCACAAAGAGGAATAAGGCTAGCAAAGCACCAAGAGGCTTGAAACGAGTCCGTTGCAGTGCTGCCATGAGATAATTCTAAATAGAAGAAGATTCTTTTCTAGACTTCTTGCCTAAATAAAGCTCAATATCTGAGCATCATCTCCAAGCTTATTTTGATTTGTACATGATATTTACATCTTGACCACAAGGAGGTCTAGCTACGCCTTCTATTGTTTTGGGCTTTTGGTTGTCCTACCATGCTCAGATGTTTTCTCATCAGATGATGCTGTCTCACAGAGGCTGCATATTTCTTCTCAAGATTTCTGAACTCTAAATGCTCACGAATCAAGGAATTCTTAGGGGCGGCTAGATACCCTGACTTGGAACGTGAAATTGGGCTGTAGGCAAAGTTTGTTGTACAGGCATGATCCCCTGTGTTATAGCTTGTATATCCGTCTCACGCCCCATTCTTACTTATGTCATGTTCACTCTGAAGTAATGAGCAGCAATATGATGTGTTCTCCTACTGGAGGCTCCTGGCCGATTAGTGCGGTCAGATATCTTTTACGTATACTTGGTAACCCTGTCCTGCATGCGTGGATCCAAGTGACCGAGACTAATTTGGACATATTATCCCTCAGGCATATCGAAGATTTCCATAATATTGGTTGAAGCTAGCATTCAATGATCCTGCTCGGTAAAACACATGCTCAGTTTAGCGAACTAGGGAGTGTCTCCAGCTGAATCCGCGCCAGTGGGTTGTTCGATCTCAAAGGATAATACAACATGCAGTCAGAATTGACCGTGGTGATTTTGTGGCATGAAGATATGGTGGCACCATACTCGGCCAAAAAGACTCCGTCACATCAAGTCTACTCTGATTTTACAAAAAGGCTGGTAAACTTTTCCATGCATCCACAAACATTGAAGAATGACGACCAGGCGTTCAGCTGATTCTGAGTCATTGGAGCCTTCAAAGCCGTACAGGTGCTTCTTGTAAAGTGGTGTCCACTTGTAAACTTTCGCTTGCGCCCTAAGGTGACTCTGATAGACCATTCGTACATTATTATCTACAATCAGTATGCGTTCCGTTGATATTAGTGCATGATCTCCTCAGTTATATGTGCATGTTGATCATCTTGTCTGAAAGGAATTCTTGATTGCGCGAATCAAACCAACAGTTTTTTTAACGACTGATCACTCTCATTCGAGTATGTTGAGTGGTTTTCTGTTGTAAAATAATCTGGCTATTTTCTTTCACTCATATTTCTCTTTCTAAATTTGGGTTTTCAAACCACTACCCACATTTTTGCAACCAGCAAGGGTACGTGTTGATTTGAAACTGAGCGTAGATCAAACGTTCCATTATGCATTTCTAATCGATATTCGATGCACTCGTTTATTCAATAACAGCCATCACCTTCATCGAGCCTCTTGGCCTAGCATCTGTCATCGATATCACTCTTCTTGAGTGACACTGGACACCACTCATATCCGCACGTAGTTCCGGGGGTCTCATTTCAGTTTTAGCTTCTCTCGTAACAATCCGAATGAGTTTACATATTCACTAAGAAATCGTGTAGAGCTCTCAGACCGGTTGTCTTATCTCCACAACGGATGGCATTTCCATCTACACACTTTACATATCTTTGATAAAAAAAATTCGGACGAGGAAGAAGCCGAATTGCCATCAAAAACTCGAACTTTGTGGTCACCATCGCGTTTATCTGTTATTTTTGACCAGTCCAATAACAGCAACGCAAGACAAAACAAATTCCATAATATGTCTTCCATAAAATATCTTTAAATATGAACCTAAGTCTTGACTATCGAACACTAAATAGTAATGAAAATCATGCGGAGCACTACCTAATCGCCCTTAGCAAGCAAAGAGTCAATCACCACCAATTTCTAATACAGTGGATGTCTGACCGTCTCTTTTACGTATTTATTCGTTTAAATGTCTGGGTATGTAAATGTATCTGTAGATATGGGCGAAAACGGATGGGCAAAGAGGAGCCGTGAATGAGATAGATGATATGCGCTCTAGTATTGACTGACAATTACGACTTTGGCTATTCTGGTGAAGTGTGGTCCATTATATAAACAGGACTTTGGGATTTCATCACAATGGAAGAGAACCTCAATACTCCAATCAAAGGAGAATACTTTTCTCAAGTGGCTCCTGGAAATTATACTGAAAGAGAGCTCGAACAAATTTGGCTGCAAAGGTTGAAGTACCAAGGCATGATTGCGGCTTCCGTGCTCCCATTCAATAGCACCAATCACTAAGAGAGATAACCACATCTACTGCTCCGCAAATATACATGGCTATTCTGCTGGACACAGTCTACACGTTTCCCTGTCATAATTTTTGCAGTTGTATCCCAAGTACAGTACGACGCAATCCTTGTTTTGACATAATCTTCAGCTCTAACGAGTTCCTTATCTGCTTCCAATTATCTTCAGGAAACTCGATAGACTACCGAGAATGCAGAACAAGAACGTACCATTAGAGAAACTTCTCAGCGCAATGACACCTACCCTGAGGATATCACGAACGTGTTCGCCCACGTTGGAGAAGTCTACCAAAGTTATCTGCAGAAGAAGAACTCGAATCCCAGCATGCAATCTGACCTTGATTATTTCTCCAGCCACTATGTGGCAAGGAGCGGCCCCAAAAAACATATGAAAAGCTGAATATCCACGACAATCAAGCTCACATTTTGACATATTTTACTCATTGCAGATACCTAAGAGGAATATCGAGCTTTATCTGGTGAATCGGACGTATAGTGTGGGATGCCAAGTCCAATAGCACCAGGATGCTTTATATCGAAAAATAACCAAGGAGCCACGGAGGCTATTTCTTTGCGACCACCAAAAACGGCCGTTGCGAAACTGATTGATCTGAGTGCTTTATCACTGAATTCCCTGCTTTCTACATACGCTGCCTATCGAGTCACCTTTTCCTCACACGAGAAAGCTATGGCCATGTAGGTCGGATGTGGAGAAAGACTTAACCTTACGGAGTCTAATGGCGTGGAAGAAAGACGTGTTTGAGCGTTGGATGATCGAAAAACCAGTTAGGCTTGGTTCAATGAGTTAGATGCGTCCTATGAGTACAGCTATGTAAGAAGCTGTCAGAAATATTCTCTCAGTTGAGTGATGCCAAGAATGTCCTCAGATTTTACCTCTTCCTGTGGATGAACTCTTTCGGAGACACAAAAAATGGTTCGAAGAGATATGCTCAACTTCTCGCCAGTCTGAATTTTGAAATCGAGAATGCTTGTGGATTAGGGAAGCCGGATGACTAAAGTGCCGGGTCATGACTATGCAGAAGATTGCTCTGACAGCGATGACGGTGGCATCCATAATGGCAAGGGTACTGGCGAGAAAGACTAGTTACTGTCTATACAAAATCAAATAAAGGAATAAAAAAATACATTGAAGATCCAGTCGAACCCCCGCTTCCTATGGACCAACCGTCGCCGATAAAACGAAGTGGTAATGATCGTTTCCCATAATGTTTCCCATCAAATACATCTGATAATTATCGCACTCACTGCAGAAATATAAATTAATTTAATCGATAGATATATTGTACTCCTGATCTTCTGTATCTTCCAGTTCAAAGGCGTTCTCTTTTTGATATCTCTTTAAGAAACGAGAAATCAATATTTTATTCATCAAGTTACCACCCTCAGCCAGAAGGTCGACTACCATGGGTCTTGGCATACATAAACCAGTCATCCATTGAATACCATTACTTGCCAAATATTTGCGAATCATGTTGGTTTCCAATGTCGGTGTATGATTGGTTCTTGTGTTTAGTGCTCTTGAAGCGAACCCAGACCTCCCGTTCGAACATCTGTACGTTGGGCTGAAACGTTTTGATATTAGCGTCGAGTTACGAAGGTATCCTCAGCTGACATTGGAGCTATGCACGGCAAAGATCGCATTGAAACGGTAGTTGTGGTGCTTCTGCATCCTGTCGGTTGCAATTCATCCATCCATCCTCGACATCCTTTGAGATTGTCAAACACGTTAGACAGGACCCTCGCCGTCCATCCTTCCGTCCAAAGGTAACAAATGCCATAGAGGAGACGTAATAGCTTAAGCGAACAATTAGTGCTGCTTCCTTCGTGCATCATTTAGGTAATAATGTGCAGTACATGCTTGAAGTGCCCATCATCTGCTTCCATCATGCTTCAGGAGCCACTTGTGGACTATATCGACAGCCCTATTAACGAAAGGCTCGTCAGGTTTGTCCTGATCGCTGGCGTTTCATTTATCGCCTCCTCGCATATAATTGCCAAGCCTTTAGCCGTCCAATGTCTTGTCCCAGGCATGGGTGACTTTTGCCGAGCCATCATATTGGTAAAACGTCCGTGTAAAGCCTCAGATATTACTGTCGTCCTCAGGTAAATACATCTACTAAGAATACGAATAGCAATAAATATATTCTTGGTTAAGTCAGGAGAGTAAAAGTCTTCTCCGATTTGTCATCCTGAAAGATGATCAATTGTCAGCCACGAGGAGAAATCAACATAACGCTAAGCAGCGCTACATACTGACACCATTGGATTGAAGCTGGTATCTGCACGTTTGAACCGTGTTCACGCCATCCTGCTGTCGGCAAGCTTGGTTGGCGAGGTAAAGTTGTCAATGGGCATGACGGTGAGTTTCGGTTCTGAAGGGCCATAGAATGACATATCACTGAGCAGTCGCGTTCCACCGCCAACAAAGGATTGAGTGCCTGATCTTTGTTGTATTATTATCCGTCATGGAATCTTGAGTAGTTTCCAGTGTCCCCCACGACAGGAAGGATCGATGGGATGGTGGTCCTGAAGGTTTCAAAGAAGGCGATGTCCTATACTAAATAAACGAATGCATTGAGTATCGATCAGAAATATACTTTTGAACGTTGGATCCGCATTTAGCATCAAATAGAAAAGTCAATATCTACGTACCTGGATAGTTCTCCTACGACTGAAGTCGATAGTGCCATCTCGGCCTTGCTATCATGCTAATACCGTATTACTGAAATTCATCATACGTAAATAGCAAGATAGAATCAAAGATGACAAGAGATTCGCTAAGTGTCACATCAAGCTGCGTCCATACGTCGTTCCTCGGGATTCTGAGGGTGAGCAGATTTTCATGGGCCTGAATCAACTGATCAAGTGAGTACTAAAGTAGTTCGTGGCGTGTTGTGTGTGGGCATGAAACAAACGAAGAAAGTTAAAATAAATGTTCCACATTTCTGTTGGTTGCGTGAATAGGGGTGCTCACATGGGCGTTCTCTCTACCTTTGACGCGATTTGATTGGCATTCTTTGATGGAAAATGATTAAAGAGTCATGCAGAAGATGAAAACAAAAATGCAAATTTGATTAAGAGAAAGGGGGAGAGGAGGGCAAATACAAATTAGGAAAGTGCCATCCAAATTAGGAAAGTGGGATGAAAATATGAGTGAAAGGAAATGGCAAAATTGGATTCCAGCTTTTCAGGAACAAAATTTGTTTAGCTGTCCTCAGTTCTTAAAATTGCCCACGATTTCAAACATCGTGGTGTTTAATCCTATTGGCTCGTGCGACAGAATTTTGTATCAAACATATTCAATTCTAACATCGCAGACATCGATTTCATGCAAAGGGTAGCGTCCAACAAGAGAAAGCTCTAGGTCTTCTTATGTTTGAGTACTTATGTTTTCTTTTTAACCCTCTACTCTCCAAGTGCTATTTCAAAACACATATCACACTCGTCTCACGTCTTCCTCCACGTCAGACAGAAGCATGTTGGGCTGATGGTGTGAATTAAAGTTATTGATCGTCAGCTGTGGATGGTGATAGCGACTCAGATAAAGAAGCCGTTGAGAGATCGAAATACAACAGAATAGTATAAAACAGGAAATGGAAAGAGGAGAAATAAGAAAGAGCGTGGGAGTAACATGGCGATTTCGACCAGAGTAGCGCGTTCACGATGCTGACCATGATTTCAAGGTTGGCGCGCAAATTAATCCTTTAACCCATGAAATCGTAATCGCGGGTGATTTTAACAGCTGAAGATGGCTATTGTTGAGCAGCTGTGGATAGGGCAGTGAGTGTCGTCACGTGTTTGACAGTTTAGATATTTTTTATGAGCATAATGTACTTTCTACTGGCCTTCAGAACATCAAAACACTAGTTATCGGAAGATGAGAACGCACTCATTGTGCCAAAGAAGGATATGCGAAGGCGAAGAAGATTAATTACCTAAAAGTTATTTTATTTGTTCAAGAAGAAATCCATTTCTTCAGGCAAGACCCATCGAGCGCATCATCTGAGTCATTTTCGACATATCGGGCATGCCTCCGCGGCCACGGCCCATGCCGCCCATGCCGCCCATACCAAAGTTGCGCATCATATCCTGCATGGCACCCATGCCACCCATCTGTTCAATCATGTTCTGAACGCCACTCATACCACCCATCTGGTTGATCATATTCTGCATGCCTCCCATGCCGCCCATCTGTCGCATGGCTTGAGCCATTGCACTTGGGTTCATGCCACCTGGTCCTCCAGCTGCCTGTTGCATCGCCTGCATATTTTTGAGGAAGCCGTTCTGGCCACCCATCTTCTTCACCATCGCTGCAAAGCCCTTGTACTGCTGGAGCAGCGTCTCGACTTCAACTACAGACGTGCCAGAGCCGCGGGCAACACGTGCAATACGGTGAGGCTCGTTGATAAACTCCTTGCCATCGCCATCGAGCTCCTGGGCCGACATACTATCCATGATGCACATGAAACGCTTAATTCGATTGGTGGCGTCCTGATCCGAGCCTGCCAGGAGTTCCTGTGGAATACCGGGCATCATGCCCATGACTTTACTCAACGGGCCCATCTTGAGAATTGTCGTAAACTGCTCGTACATATCACGGATGCTGAACTGGCCCTGCTCCAACTTCTTCATCAGGTCCTTGTTCTGATCCAGCTTCAGGTCTTGTACTGTCTCCATCAGTCCGCTGATGTCACCCATACCCATCATCTTGGAGATGAATGGTCCCGGTGCGAATCGTTCCAGATCGTGCATATGTTCTCCTGTACCAATAAAGATGATGGGGCATCCTGTAGCAGCAACACTAGTTTTGGAAAAGCAAAGAAAGAAGTATCAGTATGACAACACTCGATAACTCGCAGCGCCTTGAGAGAAATGAAAGACAGAAAGAAAAAATCCTCCCAACAAAAAAAATATAAAAACTTACGCGGAAATGGCACCACCACCTTTGGCGTGGCCGTCCATCTTCGTGACAATGATCGAACCAACATTTGCAGCCTCTTTGAAAGCCCGTGCTTGAGCGTCAGCTGCCTGACCAATCGTACCGTCCATAACAAAAATGGTGCTATCGGGATTCTATTATTGTGGCGACAAGAACGAAAATATGATCTCTGGTGAGCATGTATATTCATTGATAGAATCCATGTTGAAAACGAATGATGAGCTTGTTTCCATGAACGACGTACAATTGCAGTCGAAATCTGCTGCATCTCATCAAAAAGCTCCTGCTCTTGCTTATGGCGACCAGAGGTATCGACAATAATAATCTCAAAATGATCCTTCTTAAACTTGTTCACACCCTCATGTGCCAGTTGAACAGGGTCCGTCTCAGTGTAACTACGAAATTTAGGACATGAAACGAAAACTCGTTAGTTCAACCAGGTCATCCTCCAAAGTTTTCAAATGATAACATGGACTTGTTATATTTCCTGTCCATACCTTCCGTAGTATGGGATCTTGGCCTTGGTGGCATTCTGCTTCAGCTGGTCAAAGGCACCAGCACGGAAGGTATCTGTACAAACCAAACAAGTCTTCCATCCCTTGCGTTGGTAGAATGAAGCCAACTATCTCGTTGCATAGATTGAATGGACAGATATTCGACTGATGTTAGCCATGGTTCAGTTGTCTCGCCTCCAAATATCCTGAAAGTATACTCATGAAAATTACCTTTGTACATGTTGTCGTCTTTCCGCTTCCCTGAAGACCGACAAACATAATCACGTTTGCTTTGCCCTTCTTGGGCTTCCATGCCTCAACACCTGGATCGACCAACCGTGTCAGCTCGTCCATGACAGCCTAGGTAGCATTCCAAAAAAAAGTGAGCTACAGATCGTCGTGACAATAAACACATGTGATTGATGCAACTTATACTATTTACACGTTCATGGGGCAGAGTGTACCTTCTGAATGTTACGCTTTTTGTTGACGGCGCTAGTGTTCTCATCCAGGTTAATGGAAGCCTTCACGTTCTTGCGGAGCTGCTGCACAAGCTTGACGTTGATATCGGACTCAAGCAGAGCTTTGCAAATGTCCCTAAGCATGTCCTCAACCACCTATAAAAGATATACGCCCGCCCGCACACATGTGGAACGGTATCCTCGAGGTCAGGACACAAGTCTTTGTACAGACTGAGCATAAAAATGACGTAGTGACAGAGGGACTTCATGTTTAGAATGTTCAGTCCTGCCCATCAAAGTTCTCTTGCTAACCTTCTCGTCCACAACATTGGACTTGGACATGTTGGAAATGGCGCTGTTGATGCGCCGTCCTAAGTCTGCTAAAACCATTCTTGTATGAATATATAGGAGTGAAGAGTTCAGGTGATGATGCAGATGCAAGAAGCAAGATGTAGATCTCGTTCCAAAAAGGGAAGTTAAGTCTAAGCCTCACGACGTGGAGAAGGGAGGAAGGGTTCTTTTACACCAAGATCCACATATCACCAATAGCTAAAAGAGGGGGCCACATCCAATAGAGAAGCATTTATTTGGGTAATTGACAAAATATTAAAGGGGATATAAGCATCAGTACCGTTCATGGCGACCTTGGTTAGACTGACTGGGTGTGGTTTGAACCTTTCCAAGAGTCTTTTAATATGAACTCTCCACCTTTGCCTCTCACCACACACTCCTCGTTATCTTACGCTCGGACCTGTTTTCTGTCTAACTGTTGTCATTTGCTTAGTTTCCTTGTGAGCGGGTGATTGTTTCGTTAATCATGAACCACAAATGTCGGTAAAATGCTCAGTGCCATCGCTTAGTAATAATATCGAATATCGAAAGATAACCAGAACATAATCTCTTTCTCCGTCGCCATCTTAACGTAGAATAAACCTTGTGGTTTACACGTCGGGATTTTGCATGAAGTACTATAACCAGAAGTGTGCTCGGCGGAACAATCCTGCGTCCTTTAGTGTTCACCATTTTGCTGGATGCTCATCGTCATACATGTCTACTTTTAGCACTATCTTGATTATCTGGAGGGCAATACTATACAGAAATGCATCATGGAGGCAGACAGCCTACTCCTGAGGAGAGATCTTTAGTTCCATCATTGGCAATGATGAAGCCTGAATAATCAATCAAGCGATACAATTTTATAATCGAATTGTGCTTCAGTAAGTTGACTCCACGCAGACAACCCTTATCTCTTGATTCTGAGCGAATGAATCTTCAGAGTGTTAGTCGAAACTTAAGTGAAGTTTGTTTACCCTATATAGTTGATGTAAGCTCGTTATGTGGGGCATCAAAATCAGACAACTTAGAGAGTTGAAGATGGGTTGACTGGCCAGGTGCCTGATACCATAGTATTGTTCAAGGGACAAAGCAGAGTTGTCCACTTCTCCAAGAATGACAAATGGTTGCTGTTGCGTACAATAGAATCACACGCGACGCGCTCCCACAGAGTTGGACAGGGTGCATTTTCCCTTGCAGCTGAGCCAAGTTTGGATGGTGAGCACAAGGGAAAAGTCGAGGTTAGGTGGGGTGTCGACCTCAGCCTCCCCTCCCCTCTCTTCCTCATTCGAGCGGCAGGTGACAATAAAAAAGATTTCAAGCAGTTTTTTTTCATCTCTTTCCACTTTGACACACCCTCCTCATCTGTCCCCCTCAGCGCCATTCTCTTGTTCAGTCGCTGTATTGCTAGGCTTATCTTTAGCAGCAGCCATTCACCTTTCCGACTTGACATCTTGAGCTTTCCTAGAAAAAAAACTCAGACTCGTTCAATTCTCCCCACTTATTTCCACATTCGAAAATGAGCCGCGTGTACCTTGGCCGTCTCTCGCGAGACGTCATGGAGAGGGATCTCGAGCACCTTTTCCGCAACTATGGCCGCATCCGCGAAGTGACGCTGAAGAATGGATTTGGCTTTGTCGAATTCAGCGATCCTAAGGATGCCGATGATGTAGTTTATGACTTTCATGGCAAAGACTTTATGGGTGACAGGTAATTACCCCTGCTGTGCGACTTCACCTTCGTCTTGTGTGAGAAAGTGTCTGTGAAAGTTGGGAAGGCGGGAAATCTTTTGGTTTTCTTGGCTCGTTTGCCACTTCTTAAGAATCCTTCCCCAAGGGGTTTGAGCAAAGTATCTTGGGTGGTAAAGTACCCCTGGAACCATGAAAACGACTATTAGCCAACTGACCACGTTTTTCTTTCTTTTTATTACTTGCCATTTCTGTCACTCTTGTATAGACTTATTGTCGAGATTGCCCGTGGTGGCCGCCGAGACGACAGACGCCGTGATGATGATCGCAGGTAGCTAATTGTTGAACGGGATAGATGAAATAATGGCTACTCTTATCGATGGCAACCCGGCTCAACCGGTGTTCTGACACCCCGAGTTAGCTTAATGAGGTTTCCCAACATCACGCCTTGCCTTTGTATTCTTGGTTCACTCATTCGTCTGTTATGCTACTCCTATTCCCTCCCCTTTTTTTGCCTGCATCGGCTTTTTTTTTGTCTCTTCCTTTCTTGTATAGATACGGTCCGCCCGAGAGGACTGAGCATCGCTTGATCATCGAGAATCTCCCTCCAGGCACAAACTGGCAGGTAAGAGTGTGCTGAGAAGCTCAAACATGACTCTTGAGCTTATTATGAACTCTGTATTTCTCCCTCCCTCTTTCCCCATTCCCTGTGTGTACCCTCTCTACATCCTCGTCGATGTTCTCCCGCCTAAACGGGGATGGGAGCTGGTATTTGGATCCCTTTGTTTAATTTCTCATTCATCCATGACCAAACTGCGTAGTGCGCGGTTCCAAGGAGGGGCTGCATGTGCACACAATCTCATTTGATGCCTGCGTGGTGTGTGCTCTTGTTTTATTTTTTTTCTTTGGGGAGAGGGAGAGGGGAGAGGGAAAGAGATGGAGGAACACAAGCGTGGACACACAAAGAGATGCTTGATAATAGGTCAGAGTTATTTTGTTTGTTCTGTCAACGTGTGCTGTGTTTCCTTCGCCCGCATGGATCCAAACGATTCGATTTGTTGTTTTCTCCTTTGGGCAGTGAGTTTTGTTTGAGTCCACCAATCATCAACAAACCAAAAGATTGGCCTACAAAGAAGTTTCCAAGAAGAGGGCGCCTTCGGGCTATTTCTCTCCGGGACCTCTTCTAGCCCCGGCTACTATCCAGGCCGGCAATTTCTTGCTCGCTCGCTCTTTCTCTCAGCTGGCCTGCCGAGCTCGATCTGGGCTTCTCCGCTCCCTGATCCTGCTTTTCCTCCCCCCGGTTCTCATTTGAGGGGATGAGAATGCCGACCGAATGCCAAAGGCTGCGGACTAGAAGGATCGTCTGGTGATCCCTTTGGTCATACCGGAAGAAGCACTAGCTCTTCTTCTATACCTGTCTAACGGAACACGATCGCGACTCGATCCCGACCTCGACTTTACACACGGCGCTCTCTCTCCCCTCTTTTTTCCTTGTGTGGTCTCGCGCTCTTGTGGTGTCTTCTCTCCGTGGTTTATTTTGCAAAGGTGGCTGCTCTCTTTGCAGTGGTGAAGAGATTAACGACTGGCCATTTGTATCAAGTGACCATGCCGACCAAGAAAGGGCTCTCTCCTTATCAACTTTTCTCTAAACCTTCCGCTCTTGGCGTTGTCACCGTTTCACTGTGTCTCTCGCGTTGTGGCATGGCTCCTAAACATACATTACCCTTCCGCCTCGCCCTTTCCTCTACTTTATTCCTATGTTACTGCGGCCTGGATGGATTTTCGACACAACAGGACATCAAGGACTTTATGCGCAAGGCTGGTGAAGTCACCTTTGCTGACATTACCAGAGAGAACGATTCGCAAGGGTAAGCCTTGAGCTTGAGACATTTGATGCATGAAACAATCTAATCACAAGTACAAACTAACGTAACCATTCTTCGTTTGGCTCCACTTTGTCATTTTTTTTTCAGAGTTGTGGAATTTTCAACCGCAGAGGACGTGAGAAACGCACTGAAGACATTGGATGGAGAGATTTTGCGAGGCAGCCCTGTCAAGCTGAGAGAGGTAAGTTGCGTGTGTCAGTGGCTATGTTATGCTTGTACCTCTGAATTTATAATTTTTACTCTGTGCAAAGTTAAACCTGTCTTCAAAACTTACCCAACTGTATATTTTTTTTCCCCATGTACACCTAGTTTGACCATTCGCGCGACACAGTTCCTCGTGAGCACGGACGTGGAGGACGCGATCGTGATCGCCGTGACAGGGACAGAGATCGGGATCGCCGTGATCGGGATCGTGACCGTGAGAGAGATCGCGACCGTTCCGACCGTCGGGATCGTCGTGACCGCGATCGTCATGATGACCGAGACCGTGACCGTGACCGTGACAGCCGTCGTCGCTCACGCAGTCGTGAGCAGCGTCGTCGTTCGCGTAGCCGCTCGCGCAGCCGTGACCAACGTCGTCGCAATGGAGGCAACGGCGCCAGTAGCAACAACACTAGCAATAATTCGTTGAATGGTACCTCGACTAACAACCATGCCAACAGCAACGGCAACAGCCACGCCAGTAACAACAATGCTCGTCGAAGCCGTAGCCCTCGCAGCCGAAGCCGAACCCCACCTCGCCACCGTAGTCGCAGCCACAGCCGTGATCACAGCCGAAGCCGAAGCCGTAGCCGTGACCGCAACGGTCGGTCGGAGCGTGATCGCGAGCGTGAGCGCGAACGGGATGGTGATTCACGTCGTGGTCGTCGCGCATCGCGAAGCCCAGTTTCTAAAGATCGTGCCGCTGCGACGGCAACATCAACAACGACGGGTCGCGATCGGTCTAGAAGCCCAGTGTCGAGCAACCGACGGAATTGTTCGTCTTCACGGGATTGAAGAGAGTAAGCAGGATAGGAAAAAAAAAAGAAAAAGATAATATCAATGGATTTATTTGGCACGAGGTGATTTGGGAACAGGATTTCTGCCCTCGTTGACATTTGAAATAGTGCACAACAATTTACACCCAACCACAGACAGAATCATTGCAAACATGCAAATACATACCTTGAAAGATTGGAACCCAAAAAAAAGGTTTGAGAATTGGATATTACTCCTATTCACAGCAAGAATTGCATTGATGATGACATTTAAATACTTTAGATATGTTTCTTCCGGATTACTGTCAGTTTATTATATATGTGGCTAAGTGCAGGCAGAATTTTGTTTAGAAAAATAGTTCTAGTGGAACAACGGCAAGTTTTAAAAAAAGACATAGTCGCCGTGCGGGTGGGAAGGCAGAAGGCACCAATTCCCAGCACTAGTATAGACTAAATTGTTCGAAGGGATAGAATTGAACGAACGTCGTCTGTGAACCGCAGTGCGTCCAGGAAGGGTAACAGGTCCAGCAGGGCTTCGTCCTTGGGATCGTTGAACCAACTGTCAATGGGAATGCCGTTTTCTAACAGAAAAAAAGTGTACGGTCGAGATCATTGGACACGATCTGTAAGTACGAGTGCAACCAGCCCGAATGTCATTGGATATCTTACTGCCACCGTTCTAAATTACCTTTGTTCAGAGAGTACGCAATGGGTGAATTATCCAGTAGACAAACAGAAGAAAGATCCGGCTCGATGATGGTGAGATCCTTCAGATAACTTCCGTTCCTGAACTGACATGCCTGTTGGAAGATCGACAAAAAGAGGCGTTCGTTATTTTAGGTACATGTCGTTTGGAGTACAGACTACGTTCTTGACTCCATGCATGCATGTCATTATTCCTTTTTGGCCTCTTCCCCCCCTCCCTCTCTCCTTTCCTCCATCTTCTTTGTGTCTCTTTAGCCTCTGTACCTCATCCAGTATATGGATGGTCGGAAAATAGTTTCTTGACCAGAAACCACTATATCAAGCGCACAGACAAATAATCAGGTGTATGCACTGAATTTTTGACCACCTCTGAAACTCATTGAGAAAGGAAAAAAAAACAGGAGATAGGGGGCGAGGAGATTGTGCTGTACTCATAGGACTGACCATGTGCCCTCATCCAATCTTTGAATTTGCCCATTTTGACCTTGCCAAAAATACAATAGTTGCCAAGAGTGCATCTATACAAGAATCACCAACGACATTCTTTTTTCCCAAAAAATCTCATCGTGTTCATTGGAGACCGATCTTCTGGAAAGAAAGAAAAAAAATTGAGCAAAACATACCTGGCGGAAATAGCGTCGAGCAAAAAGGGTCCGGTTCTGGTCCAGCCAGTCGATGACCGGGTCAGCATACTCTGCCATGGATGCCGTAAAGATGACAAGCTTGTACCACTCTGACACCTAAAAAGGGGTGTGTGGAGTAAGGAGAAGAGAATACAAAATAATACAGGGTCAAACCGTAGCTCTACATGTCTTTCGACAAGAATGTGGCTATCCTAGCTCTCTCTTTCTCTTTTCTCTCCTTGTCCGTCTTCCAATATCCCCTGTCGTCATGTCTCTCTGATTCTTTCGCCCACCGCCGCCCCCTCATGATCGGCCCAATGACAAAGGGGAAAAAAGTAACCTCAGGGCAACAATCATACACGTAAAAATAAACCTCCTTTTGATCCATTAACATATTTCAACCATTCTCTTCGTTTTCCGTCTTCTTTACCTTCTTGAGGAAGTAGTCCACATGTGGCCGCTTGTAGACATAATAAAGGCATGCATGGTGATCGACGAGCACCTCGACCATGAATCCCTGCGACCTTGACCCTCTTGATGTCGAATGGATCAATGTCTCATCGAGATCCAGTACAAGTGTCTTCTTCTTAGGTCCCTGATGCGTTCGAGTCGTACCCGTATTAGGCCGTCCCAGCCCGGCACTTGGCCGTCCTGTCATTCGCATCATCAATCGACGCGCATGACTCGGCCGGTTAGGGCCGCGCAATGACGACGACGACGCGCCATCATCCGTCAGGATCCCACGATCTGCCGCAAAATTCGTGCCCGCCAACGCGAACGGTTGATTGCTGGTATTACTAGTATCGATAGAGGTTCGAACTGCGCTCGAAGTGATGCCTGGTCGCTTCATTTTACTATGCGTCACCAACGCTTGGTTCTGCTCCATGTCTAGTGGATGTTCTGAGGAGGGAGATTGTGTCCCTTCTCTAGCTTCTTTTCCCTGCTGTTGATCTTGCTCGCCTCTTTGCTCGCCGTCGTCTTGGACATGATCAGACAAAAGAGACTTTTGACGTGTCGAGTTTTGAGCAATTTCCTCAAGCTGGCTTTTAGACTTGAAGCGAGACGATCTCCGAAGCATCGACGTTCCACCAACATTTGCAGCGAGACCAGATGTAGATGATGACGAAGATGATAATGATACCGCTCCCCCCAAGAGATTCGGTGACGATGGCGAAGAAGAGAGTTGATGATGGTGATGCAGGTGGGTATATTGTCTCACATACTGGTCACTGGCCGTGGCGAGAGCCCTGTCATCTTCATCGTGCAAGGAAGAGGACGGTGCCGTTGGAGAGCGGGAGTTATAGACAGAGGAAGAAGAGGAGGACGAGGAGGAAGAGGAGAGCTCGATATTCGATGGAGAATGAGCAGTAGAGGACGATCGTAGCTGTTGTTGTTGTTGCTTGTTAGACCGAGACAACGACAGACGCCTGAAGGCTCTGGAAGGCAAGGCCAGGAGGCGCACAAAGAAGAGATAGGTGAGATAGATGTAGTTCAAGACCATTGAGCGACAAAGGGCAACGCCAAGCGAGGTGTCGGCGCTCGGGTTGCCCGATAGAGTTGTGCCAGCCGAAGAAGTAGGAGAAAGCGAAGCCGTAGTGATGGCGGCAGGGTTCATCATTTTCGGAGACGGAGAGACATCGCTGTTGCTGCTGCTTGATGCTGCAGGCAAGATGGTCATGCGAGGTGGAGTGGGTGCAGAAAATGAATGTCGATTTCTGTCGAGCTTTGGTGGGGAATTAGGAAGATAAGTCGAATATATAACAAAAAAAGAATAAAAACAAATGCGTTTTCCGTTTCAGAAAATAGACAGGTTTGTTTCTTGCATTAGTTCATTGTTCATTTCATGGCTCAAAATGCAACTCCACTTCAAGGGTCTTTTAGGGAAAAAAGAATATGGGGAAGGGAAAAAAGAATAAGGGAATCGGTGCCAGATAGAGCTGGTGGGAGAGGAAGAAAAAAAAAAGAGGAACGGATGCAACAGTGAGTGTCTGCTACGCTCAACAGGGCAGCCTGGCCCTGAACGACCCTGCACGTTCAACTGAACGCAGAACACCACACACTGACACACCAGGAGGGGTCTTCGCTTGGCAAACAAAGGAAATAGCCATATAAAAAAAGGAGGGACGAATTGCAGCCTATTACCTGATGGTCATCGGTGCGGTCGACCACTCCATGGTTCCCGAAGGAGTACCCCGCTGGAGAGGGTAATGACGACGAGGTAATCATCTCTCCTTGACAAAAGTGATGGAGAGACGAGACAAATGAGATGGGGAGGGAAATACGATGGCCTGACTCAAAGTCTAAAGTTGAATGTGGGGCAGGAGAGTGCACGTTTGTGAATATGTATATCTCGTCTAGTAGAGCCGAATCCAGGGCCAGGCACAAAAAAAAAATTACAGGTGTGGCAGGGAAAAGCGAGAGAGGGGGGAGGACAAGAGGTTGAAAGGTAAAATGGCAGATAGTCTAGACAAGGAGAATTCAGTGATGCAGTGATGGGTTGAAGTCGATGAAAGACAGTGTATTAGATGCACAACATGCATGTGGAGGCCATTGACGTTACATTGCACAATTGCACAGAGTATTTTTGTAATAAGGGGGGAAGAAACGAAGTTGAGGTGGCCACCAAAATTTTGAATGGCTTCGACGCACTTTATTTTTTCACACTAAGAAATTCCGATTGGTAAAGGATGATCAACAGACTGCCAGCCCTTCGCACCTTCGCACACGCGCATACACAGCCTCCCCCTCGCCACATGTCCCACCACCCAGCCAGCAGGCATGACACACATTGATTGCATGAATATCATGAATATCATGGAATATCACGTTCATCTGAAGGAAAATATTCCTTGTGTTTAAGACTAGCCAAGAGCTGTGTTATTCTATATTTTTAGTTCGATGGTTGTTACTCACAGGACATTCTTCATGGCCATGGCTCCAATGATCCAGTTGAGGATCTGTTCTTTCTCCGTCACTTTGGGATCAATCTTGTAGTACTAATGGAACAAAACAAAAAAAATCGAGGAAGAATACCAGAGAGCAGAGTGAGAATCTGTTGTAGATAACTGTGATGAACTACCAGATTCAGCTACTGTACCACAATGCCTTTTCGCTTCTCCAGCCATAACCGACTTTCCATCTTTTTTTTTTCTCACTTCCTTATTTTAGTCAGGAACAAAAAAGAAAATTACCTTTCGTAATGTTGCTAGGTCTGCCTCTTGCTCAAGGTTGGAAAATGAAGTCAGCGTGCCATCCACAGTTTTGTTCATTTCCTCGAGAACGGCTGAAGCGTCGCCACCGATCTTGATCGCAATCAGCGATGTGGTGCTGTCTGAGATGCCAAACCGCCGGAGTGATTCCGCAATCTGGTAATAAAATAACAAGGTACCATGATCATATTACCTTTTGTCAGAATATGAGACTTTGTACATCACATGCACACATAAAACTCCTTGTGTAAGCTTGCATTTTACACAGTCCTTACGTTATTAGTAGGAGACAGGTTGTAGACAATCTCAGCGTTTACGCTGTTGGTTCGCAGCTTGCCCGCCCGTTCATCTAGTGCCGTTCTGGTGGCTGCAGTAAGCAATTGAAAGACATCCAAGATCTATCGTGTTGCAATAACCACACCAAAGCATGCCCATTATAGAGATTCAAAAGTAATAGTGATAATGCAAGTATATCGTTTCCAAAAACGAGATCAAAAATGAAACAAAATAATGTGGCGCATGTTAATGGAAGAGCCTTCTTCTCTTTCACTAGCATTCTGAACAAAAAAATACCACATTCATGACTCATTTACAAGCTTTGATTCAACTAAACCGATGGTGAGAGTCTTATCCTGCGCCTCAAGTCGCTCCTTGAGTGCAGACGCGTTCTTGACATCTGTATAGCATGCAATGTGAACCTGGCCTGCCTCAGGGACAGCTTCGATGGGAAATGACTCCATTGTAAAATAAAAAGAAGAGGAAAGTTGAACAAAAGTGGACAGGGGAAAAGTGGGCCGTCGCGAAATTTCCACTCCTCTACCCCTTCAGCCGTCACAAAAATTTCTTGTCCATTCCCTGTGTACCACAAAACTACGGTCTACATGGAGGAAGAATACAGTCTTTGTACAAGGATGGATGCATCAAGTTTCCACTGAGTGTATATATATTACAAGTTTTAGCTAAGATGGGTATATGTACAATGGCGAGAATATATGGCAGTAGGGGGATATTTAAGCTGTTGTGGGACGACTTTGACTGTCGGCAATTAGCGCAGCAGGAGGGACAGTAACAACAACTTCATCATAACTGGGCGGGCTGGATTCTGCAAGGAAAGTGCTGTTGCCGCCAGCACGAGGACGGTACATGGGCAACTCGTGCATGTAACTCTGAGTGCCTACACCAGAATCATCTTCTCCAGTCGTGTGAGACCACCGCCCTCCTGCTTCCAAGTCATTGTCGTCATCTTCATCAGAGCCGATTGGCGAGAGATCTGGTGCAAACGAGTACTCGTCAATATGGTCAATTGTGGTAAGTTCAACGACCCATGACGGTAGACCTAGATGGAGGCGGAACAGGATGCGGTCGAAGAGTGCTTTGGGTGCCTCGTGGTTCTTGCGCATTCGGTAGAGGACGCCGTAGACTGGCATGTCTTGATCGTTGAACTGTTGCAGCTGCTCCAAGAGCAACTGGTTCGCCTTTTCCAAACGAGAGAGGAAGAACATCTTGACAACAAAGAGTATGATCATACCAGTGATGACCAAAAGGATCCACGGCTGAGCGTTGGATGAATGAAGAACACAAAGGACGGCAATAGTGCTGACAAAGACAACGACGATGACCCCCAAGCAGACGTGATAAGCGAGTGACGAAGGGTAGGTCAACTTCAAGTGTTGATCAAGCGCCTTGGTCCGTGACAAGAAGAGCTCGTTCGGATAGTCGGCAAGCTGAACTCCTTGCATCTCAGCGAGCTTGAGATCAAGCACTGGGGCACGGAGGCCCAGTACAAGTGGCATCGATCGTAAGATAGGCATTACTCTTTAGGTATAATATAATAGACCAGGTCTGACACCAGCAGAGAGAAGAAAAAAAATATGTAGAATTCAGGGTCAAATGAGAGTAATGGAATTTGAATGAATTAATGGTGAATGAGAGATTCGCCAGGTTTGAAAAAAAGAGAAAGGGAGAGTGGAATAGGAGACACCAGCAGAATCTGTGGGTTGTCTCCAAGGTCCTGCTGACAATTTGGCAGGATCTCCGCGCTAGCCAATCGGAGCGCGTAGAAAAGGTTCTATCGAGTGGCAAGGTTGCGCCATTCTTTGAATGTGAAAACCAGAGGGGAGGAGGGGGAGGGGTTGAGATGGAACTCTAAGGTTCAATCGTATGCACACCTGGAGAATAACAATACGAGTTGAGAATAATATACATGAACAAAGTCAATAAATGAATGGAAGAGATGCCACACACCACAGATATGTTTCTTCTAGGCGATCTCCGAAGGGAAGTGAGAGAAAGAATGAGAAAGAGAAGGATGAGAAAGAGGGATAGCAACGAGTAATGTAGGGACCAAAAGTTTGACCGCAGTGAAAGAGCCAGCTGCTTTCTTTGACGATAGCGGGGATGGTGTTTTAAAGAATGGGAAAATGACAAGTGGCGAGAGAGGAGGTATGAAAAGATGTGTGGAGCAAAGAAGAAAAAAAGAAAGAAAGAAACGGTGTATCATGAAATCATAGATGCCCTTTATTAGGCATATGATTGACAACCTACTGGAGACCCTGCATTTTTTGTCAAATAAGTACACAAGGTTACTCTAAGTCGACAGACTCGCGCTTATCAATGGATTTGTATCTTCTTCCAGTGCGTTGAGCCAAGATCCCTTATCGATTGAAAGCTCCTCTGGTGACTGTTCAAAGTCTTCTCATGAAAATCCCAGCTTGGCCAGTGTGGAACCACTCTTTGGTGTGCAAAAAGCTTACTGCAGCATGTAGTGCTTGCTCCAGTAGAGTTTAAGCTAATCGCCAGTTACTACCACGGGGAAAATGTGTGCAGCGCTACTATTGGCATCCATTACCTTTGTGTTGAGTTGTACAATACTTTGGATGAACCAACCTATTGGCTGTACTCTCCGTGCTAGATCTAGCCGTGATCCACCGTAAAGATCCGCTGTGAAGCGTACCTGTGCCATGTCATAACTATTGCTATACGTACAAGCGAGCGAATTGGTACAGGAATCGCGTGCCAACCACCAAAGTTTGGTAAGGTTCATGTAGTATATGCTCCAGGTGTATGAATGTCACGTTGTTTGCAGGGATTCACATCGTTATTGACAGTCGCGAGGGGAAATACACGATTTCCATTTTTGACTTTGATAGTTGGGTTTGTTTGGGTGTGATTCTGACTCTTCTTTTCACAGCAGCATTCGCGCTCCCTTTGACAAAACCATTTCTCACTCTTCCACATCAGCAACATGCCACCCAAGGAGAGAGTCGAGGCCGAGCAGCTGTTGCAGGCTGTAGTTCTGGCCGACAGTTTCGACCAGCGATTCCAGCCCATTACCCTCGAGACAGCTAGAGTAATTAAATGAACTGAACCGGAGTTACACCGAGAAAAGAAAGAAAGAAAGTAGAAAATTATATATCTTACCAACACCTGAATAACCCCCTTTCGCTTTCGAAACTTTGCCTCCGTTTGAATGGAATATCTAGTGTCTGCTGCCTCTCTGCAATATGCCATTGATCTCGTATACATTTGAGTTCTTGGCAGTTGCAGGTGTGGAAGAGATCTTCGTCTTTTGCTGCTCGCATGCTGACAAGGTCAAGGAATTTGTCAAGTAGGCTAGTCGCGGGATTTGTCCTTTGCAAGCGTATATTTTATCGATAGGACACCTTATGTAGTTAATACGCCCTATTCTAACGATTTTCCTTCATCATATCCACAATTTAGAGAATACCGCAAGGAATCGAGCATTACGATCCACACAATCGTCTCGCCCGAGAGTATGTCCGTCGGTGATGCGATGCGTGAGCTGGATGCCAAACAGCTGATTCGCACGGATTTCATTCTTGTGACAGGCGATGTCATCTCTAATATGAAGCTTGACAAGGTTCTTGAGGAGCACCGTGCCCGTCGTGCTGTGGATAAGAATGCTATCATGACCATGGTCCTCAAGAAGGCTAGCTCGAAGCACCGCAGTCGGTAAGCAGAATAAGACAGGACATGGTGTTACACCGAGGACGGGAATGAGTCATTATGAACAAGCATGTAACTAATAGTATTTTTGACGCGCTTTTTTTATTTATTTATTTAGCTCTGTTGGCGATGGTTCGATCTTTGTGCTGGATCAAAAGTCAAAGGAGTGTTTGCACTATCAGCCTGTCAAGGCCTTCCGATCGACACGTCAGGACCGCCGCATGATCATGGATATGGAAGTGTTTGAGAAGCACCCAGAAATCCAGATCCGCAATGACTTGATTGACTGCCAAATCGACATTTGCTCGGTTGAAGTGCCTGCACTGTTTACAGAGAACTTTGACTATCAGGATATTCGCTCAGACTTTGTGCACGGCATTCTTACATCGGATCTTTTGGGCAAGACGATACATTTCCACGAGGTCAATGATGTCTATGCGGCTCGTGTGCGGAGTACACAAATGTATGACGCCGTTAGTAAGGATATCATCTCGCGCTGGACTTTCCCCATGGTGCCCGATAGCAATCTTGGCTCGTCGGGTGATCGGTATGAGGTCCGTCGCGGTCTTGTCTATAAGGAGAAGAGCGTTGTTCTCTCGCGTACCTGTGTTGTTGAGGAGAAGGTCGTCATTGGCGCAAACACTCAAGTGGCTGAATCATCTGTCCTTTCCAACTGTGTGATCGGAAAGAACTGCAAGATTGGTAAGTTCACTTTCCTTCCCTTTATTTTGCGGGCTTGAGTGTTCATTGATATGATAGGTGTACAACAGAAAACTCACAAGTCTATCCCTTAATCTTGTATCCTAGGCGCAAATGTCAAGATCGACAATGCTTACATCTGGGACAATGTTACTATCAAGGACAACACTCAGATCACTCAGTGTATTATTGCCAGCAACGCTGTCCTCGAAGAGAATGTTAAGATTGGCAAGGGTAGCATTATCTCGTTCAATGTAAGTTAGCGCTGCACTTGTTGCCGATACCAGATGTAAAATAACAAGGCGAGGAAAAGATGACTAACAGCTTTCTACTCATCATCGTTACATTCATGCAAACAGGTTGTTATTGGCGCCAACTCGACAATTCCACCATTCACACGCATCACAGCACTGCCTGAGGAAGATGAGGACGAGCTTGTATCCGACGAGGCGTTGGTAGGCCCTACTGGACGTGGTCGTGCGTTTACAGAAGCAGAGGACTCGGATGACGAGGATGACGAGAGCGATCCTCGGAATAAGCTGGTCAACAAGCTCGCCTACGATCTGGAGCAGATCAAGATCGCCGCACAGGAGCAAGATTCGGCCTCCGAATTTGAGAGTGAAGCCTCAGATGTGGAGGAAGAGGCAGACCCAGCTGAGGATTTGAATCGTGAGGTCGCCCAGACGCTTGACCGTGCGTTCAAGGAGAACCATGCTGTCGACATTGCAGCGCTTGAGCTCAACACGTTACGTATGGCTTCCAACTCTAGTTTCCACGAGATGCGTCTGCGTATTATCCCAGGCGTGTTGAAGCAGATCGATCACTCTGCTAAGCCAGGATCGGGCAAAACAGCCAAGGAGGTCCTGACACGCTGGGGACCACTGATTGGCAAGATGATCCACGACGAGCAGGATCAAGTCGATGGTCTGTTTATCTTGCAGTCATGCTGTGCCACGCAGCTTGAGGATGGAAACAAGACATTTGCACCTTCGCTGCGTTATTTCTACGATGAGGACATTCTTGAGGAGGATGCTATTCTGGAGTGGTACCACTCGCCTCGGAGCCGCGAAGGCAGCCCCGCAGAATTGAGGCTGAGAGATATTGCCGCCCCAATGATCGCCTTCTTGGAGCAAGCCGATTCGGATGATGAAGATGACGATGATGAGGAAGATTCCGAAGAAGATGATGATGATGAAGAGGAGGACTAAGGAGTCTAAGAAAAAAAAAGTAAAGAGATAAAATAAAAAAAGTCTTTGTAAGGTGACAAAGGAAAATTCACTGTACCAAGTGCTCAGAATGTCTGAGGACAAAATTCAGGAACAGAACAATCTGAATGGCCAATGGCCAAATTCTAGCAATATCATGTCATCTCGCGCATGACCCTAAATTATTATCATTGTTTTAAACAGTTGTGATGAATGCCCACGATAGCTTTTGGCGCCAGGATGGAGGGGGGAGTGGAGAAAAACTCACTTGTACTACTAATTTTGATATGCATCCAAAAAATGGTGGCAACAGTCGCCGTCCTATCCATATACAACATTTTGAAAAAGGAATGGCCCCTGTGTGCCTAACATTTTTCTTCTTCTTCTTGCTAAGTCCAGTGTGTAAAGCCCGTACGTCAAAAGAGTTCGACCACTTGGGCACATTCGTACTCGACATAACCCAAGTGCTGAATGAGAATCCGGAGAGTCATTGAGGATCTCTAAGCCTTCATGACCAACATGGATGCCATGCAAGACCAAGAGCTCGATGCTACGATGGCGACCTCAAACACCTCACCAGTTTCAGTATCCCCAAAGTCACCACAAGCCTTTGGCGGTCGTCGGACTAAAGTGCCAAAGCCATACATTACATCACCAGACACATCGCAGTCTCCCATGGAAACACAGGGTGGTCGCAGCTCTGGAAGGACAAAACCTGAAGAGGTAGTGGAGGAAGACGTGGAACGTCAGGATCGAAGGGCACAGCTAGATCAGGATCTAAATATCTTTGGTTTCAACTTTCGCAGAAGGAAGGCGAAGAACTCTAAGGCTGCTCCATTTAAAACGGTCGCCAGGAGCTCCATGGAAACTGCCCCGCAAGAACAGACGCTGGCTCCAGGAAACATAGGGGATCACTCGGAGGAGGAGCAGGCGATTGTGTCTCCAGATAAACCTGTTGATGCCAACAGACCATCGTCGTTACAGATGGAGACTGGAATGTGGACCGAAAGGAAACCTACTAGTAGCAAAGAAACTAATGATACTGTTATGACGGTTGATGAGTCTGCTTCAGACCTCCAGGCGAAGGATCATGGACAACAGGACATACAACAGCAGCAGGTAGAGTCTGAGCAAATGGAACAAGACGCCGACAACGAAATGAGCCCAAAGACTACAGCTGCAACAACCGCTTCGGAGCATCAGCATCAATTGATTTGGCGAGGATCCTGGATTGCTCCTAGCTTGATTGTGCTCCGAGAATCAAGTTTCACCGAGTCTAAGAAGCGGACTACGTCCTCGAGATCTCTATCTCGTAAGCAGATTGACCTGCAACAGCGTAACAGCATGGTAAAAGACACTCTTGCCCAGGAGGGACTTCAGCCGCTTGTCCAGGAGCTCAAGGGCTTGGCGATGATACTCTCGGGATACAGAAGCTCCGATGGCCAGATGAGTGCCTCTGCATCTCTAGATCAGCCTTTAGTTGCTGACGGAACCATGGAGATGCATGTCATTGCCAAGATTGAACTTTTAACCTTTCCTAGCTACCTCCTCGATATCCATCACCAATACGGAGCATATGAAGTGTAAGCCTGTCGTTTCATATTTTTTGTCCGCATTTTCGAATCATCTTCAAGCTTTGGTTAAATATGCTTGCTCACACTTTCAGACTTGGTTGTCCGACTACAGGTATGTTTCAAGTAACTCAACAGATACAGTCAACTACCTTCAAGGTGTCTTTGGAGATGTTGACCTTGATGGCATTAATAAGAGCTCTGATACCCCACAAGCCTTGCTGGGGAATAAAGGCTTGCTTGTTCGAGCAGTAGAAAAGCCTCAGACTGGTGCTCTCGGACGACTTGGTTCTAGTACCAGTAAGGAGCTTCATTCAGGTATTGGTGATATTTGCTGTATGGGTGGCAAATCTTTCGGACAAGGTATGGATCATTACTACGGAATTGTCGTTTAATCATCAACCTGATTTTCCCCCTTATTATTAGCCAACGATTCTCATGCATCAGTAATCAAAGGCTCGCAGATGTTCCTTGTTTACAGCTTACTGGGTACTAGCTCGAGTAATATGGCGTGCGGCGATGGTACCATCTCTCTGTACGCGTACCCTCTGGTGGATCATGCCCATTTTTCCGCCCAATCACTCTATAATCAACCCGTCATGGAGCGCTTGGAGGCCGAGTACATGGAGCAACAGCAGAGGCGCTGGGAGTGCTTGCATCAACAGACGGAGGACAAAAAACTAGAGAGCCCTGAGCCTTCGGATCTTGTCGATTTGGATGACCTTGAGATAGACATGATCCTTAATGGGGCTCAGGATTTAAATCTGTCAAACAAGCCCCCATCTCTGATGGATATTGATGAAGGTGAGAAAATGGACAAAAAGAAAGAGGAAGTTCCAGCCTCACTGCCACTCCTGTGAGGATTAATGGTCTATCAAAAGAGTCGTTCGTCTATCATCTGTCACTAATTGCTCAGAACTCTCTTATCCCTCTTTCTTATACTCACTTCTCAAATTGAAGATGAATCGAAATGGGAAGAGATGTTATTGCTCGAAGCGTTTGAGAGAAACAAGACATGGAAACCATATACCGTCCTTCCACCTTCAATACAAGCTAATCCCGGCACACCAGTCACCACCACAAATACCACTGGCTCTGGATCGCACCCATCGAGGCACACGGCGCTAGATTCAATGACAAGCTTAGGGGTCGGTGCTAAGCGAGCTTTCTCGCGATCACAGACCATGGTGGTAGCGGGTTCTGAGTCTTCGACAGCTTCAGCTTCAGGCACATTCTCACGACACCAGAGCCTGGATTCTCATTCAAGTCATCGCCGGAAAAGAGGTGATGTTTTGCATACTAGTTCTGGAGGAAACAGTAGTGCCCGGCGGACACGTGAATCTGGCTCCTCTGGACGGGACAAGATAACCGAGGCTCTTAGAATGCGGTTACTAGGCCCTGGATCGATTCGAAAGTCAAGTGATCAGGTAAGAGCAAAGGAATGATCAAGTTATTCTATTTCTTCAGTGTCTTTAAGAAAAAAAAACATGAACTCAACCTTCAGTGCATTTTCTGTATTAATTTGTTTATAGGGACGTTTGTCACTGCCACCTGCTGCATCGAGGAGTTCTCTTCTCGACAAAGGGAAAGAGCCCTTAAGCCCCAACAAGCGGAGGCAATCTACAGGCACGCATCGCAAAACATCGACACCAAGGACACCCACGGGTCGACCGACGGCCATCAACTTGACCGAAATGCTACTCAGTCAACAAGATGATGATGACGACGACAGTGATGGTCTCCTTGGTTTCCAAGGTCTTAGTCGATCGATTCTTACCAGCCCTTCTGCGAGGGCTCGACGGCGAGTAACAATGGGACCTGAACAATTATTGTCTACATCTCAACCTTCTTTCGGCAGTGGCAGCAGCAGTAATAGTGAAAGTAGTAGCAGGCGCAAAAGTAGCACACCAAGCAGGATTAGCACCACAACCCTGTCTAGAGGCAAGAGTAATGATGATAATCCTTTCTGGACACGTCCGACTGCTGTGGCACCGGATAGTCCACCGCATTCGCCTTCTACCACTTCTCAGAAGGCGTCAGACGAGCTATCAACCACGGAATGGTTATCACGCGCAAGCGATGGTGATGATGCGGATGGTTGTGGGGATGGGGATGATCATGACCATTATACTGAGGATCAAATAGGCGACAACACTGCTGATGCGCCAGTGTCGACAAGTCCCGTCAAGCCTCTGTTCGTATATGATCGACAGGAGAACAAACCGGGCAATCAAAGGGATATACAGAAGAGGATCGATACCCCCTCAATCAGGACCACCGACTCCGAAGGGGCACCTACCACAAAACCCAAGACAAAGTCTATCAAAGAGCAGAACGAGAATGTATGTTGTTTTGGAGTTTTATTAATTTCTCTTCTCGCTTTGCATTCAACGATTGTTCGATCCGTTTGCTCAACCCTTTTTCTTCTTTTTGTTATCTCATTCCATTTTCTCGCTTTTTAGACAATCAAATCGCTCATGGTGGCCACATTATCCAAGCACAATGTCCACGAGGACCAACAGGATTATGATCAATGTGCTCAAATGTTGTTAACAAGCGCCACTTTTGCAATGCGACGCGATATCGACACCAAGCTATACACATTGCACGAGGTCGAAAAAATTATGGATAGAGCTGCTGCCCTTCTTTGAGTTGTTGGGATGGTGGAGACTGTAATAAACTTTGTTTGTTAATACTAGATATCGCTACTTTTTATTTGAAAGGGCTAGACAATTATAATGGGATATCAAAGGGAGCTCCATCATGTAGGAATCTTTTTTGTCGTGAGACAAAAAACCTATTTCTTTCTTTTAAACATAAAACTTCTTGTTGATGAGGAAGAGCATCAGGTTGACATTGACCTTTGCAATACCGTCAAAGAGCGTCATGATTTGGATATTGTTGAACTGGCACTGCAAAAGATCCTCCAGACGGAGTTCGATGGACGAGACGGGCAAGCGCACGAGCAACATTGATGCCTCGGCGAGGACGACAAAAATACCGGGCTCGTCGCACGAGATGGTGAGCGTGATTTGATTGTATTGCTTGGGTGACACACCGTCAATGTCCAACAAGACACCCTTCTCAAAGAGGCGCTGGGCAGTGTACTTGAACGAGCCAAACTGTGGCACCTTGCCATGGCGCTGCAGGTTGCGGATATGGAAGTACTGCTTCGTGAACGGCATCAAGAACCGCTGCTTCTTACCCTTCTTGTTCGTGATGTTGTTCATACACGACTCGATGTAGTCGTGGTACGACTTGATTTGGTTCTCAAGATACTCCTTCTTCTCCTCCAGATGCACCAACGTCTGACGTGTCGTAGCAAGTTCCTGCTGGCGCTGGATTCGACGACGGTGCTTTGTTCGGATGTCAATTGCGATGGCATTGATCATGTCCTGATAACCATTCTTGCGAGTCACCTTACCCGTCGACTCGAGCTGTAGGATACCGTCGATTGCACGCTGCTTCAGGTCGAGGAAACGCATTTGGTGCATATCCACGGTGTTGCTGTACTGATGCTGCTGTTGCTGCTGCTGTTGACGATGATGTTGTCGTCGCAGCTCCGTAACCTTCATCTCTTCCCAAGCCTGCTCCTCATGGACTGTCACTCGACGCTCAAGGATCTCCATCAAGTTCCGGCCAGACTGGATTCGAATAATCGCCAGGATATATCGCTTTGTCTCGACAAAGAGGTGTTTGAGATCCATATCTGGGTCGTCCAATGTGGCTGTGAACCGGTTTTGAAGAGTCAAACAGATTTCACCATGCCCTTGCGCGTGTTCCTCGTATCCAGAAGGTGGGTGACCGAGCTCCGACAGGATCACTCGCAAGGGGTCGTCCATCTCTGGTGCAAGGATATCAATCTTGTCCATCAAGATCGAATGGATTGTAAAGATTTCGTATGGAGAGATGTACACAGTGGGTCGAGTCGTGTTCACCTGGTCATTGAACTCGCTAATGTCAAACTGCTCCTCTGGCTCGGGCACATCCGCGACTGTTAAAGAGATGAGAATATGTGCAGTCGTAATAACAACAAGGTATCAGTAATTGTAATCAGGTATGTTATTCAATCCTTTTTTTTCTCTACAATGTAGACATGGTAAGGACATACCTCTTGTAAAGTATTTGGCGAATTTCTTGGATGCGTAGCTGACATATTCATTCAATGGTTGGAGACAAACGTTGTCATCTGCAAACATCTTGCCGACCGAGATCTGGTTGAGCATCTTGGAGATCTATTGAACAAGAAAAAGGCAAGGGTGATGGATTCCAAGGGGAAACCTGGTTAATATAGGGTACAAACACATTACTCCTTCAATCAAAATACACAATATTGACTAAAGTCTTACTTCTGCAAGATTCTTTCGTTGCATCGGGCTAACAACGCCCTCAATAACATCAAAACCTTCGGGTGCACTGTGAAAAAAGAAACAAGAGAGAAGTCAATCAACCATACTCTGATAAATGCCAAATCTTCCAAGGGCCTCGGAGCATCAACCTACACAATAGCTGGATTGAGATATCGGTAGTAGATCAGGTGTCCAACGGCTTTGGTGATGTTCTCCTCGGGCTCATGTGGGAACTTTGCGCGGAGTGCATTGCCAACCTCCTTGGCAATGTATCGAATGCCATAGGGCATTCTTGGCAGGCTGTCCAGAATAGCATCCAGGAAGGTCTCCGTCCGTGTGCGGAGCTCTTGGAGATGTCGAATGAACGTCGTGCGCGTCTCAGGGTCAGCCAGGGCGTCCGAGTGGTTGACTTGCAATGGTCGAGCCGATGGCCGACCAGTGCGCAATTCCTCATTGTTAATACTGGCCTTATAGATCATCAATGGATCACTCTCAAGATCCAAAAAGTCGTCCTCAAGCACCTGCCGCACCAGAGGGCCGAGAAGGTCGCGCAGATATCGTCGCTCTTTTGCGCCACGGACGTAGATCATGACCATCTTGACAAACATGAAATTGCCGCGCGTAAAGTCACTCACATTCAGGACTTGGTCAACCTCGTCAAAGATCGATTGCTATAATATGATTATGAGAACACGAGTGATTAAGAAACAGTGGTTTTGTGAGTTGTCAGTGATTATATATTTGCACATTACATGAGCAAACTTGATCATACTTGGAAAGAAGAACAGAACGTTCGTCAACATATCATACGACTTACCTTAAACAATTTGAGCAAAAGGTATTCCTCACGAGAATTTTGTGCATAACCATACATGGTAAGCACCACACTCTCGATCTGCTTCTTGACACGGTCTGTAAACAAACCAGTCTTTGACATCATGAAGAACAACTTGCTAAAGTAGATGGGTTGTGTCTGGAGCAAATAAAAGAGTTGCTGGTAGAGAACGAGGCGGTCACGACTCTCACGATCAAGGGACTTGAGCGTAAAAGGATTGCTGGTGGCCGAGACTGGCATCGACATGCGGCGTTGTGCCTTTTTCTTTGTCAAAGACGACGTTGTTTTGAGCACCTCGTCCAGCGTGATGTGGTTCTGCACCAGCAGTGCAATCTTAATGTCGAGTTCGTTCAGCTGTGCATCTGCTTGGCTGTTCTCGCGGATACGCCTTACCACCATCTGTCGCAGGTTCTCCAGTTCCAGCTCCTCTTCAAAATCGAAGTCGCTATCATTCAGCAAGTGTAAGAACGACTTGAGCGTTGAAATTGGTGGATTTGCTCCAGAGGCTACTCACACAACAAGGAAGTGAATTATTACAATCATCAGTGAACATGATACAATAAACAGATCAATTCTGTCACAGTGCCATTTCAAGGAAGAAAAGTTATCGATCCTTTTGTGCCAATATCAAACAGATAACACAACATACTCAGACTGCGATAGGCGTCCACGGCGGCCTTGGTTCTGACGAGGCTCTGAAGTTTGACGATATGATCCATGTTGTTGCGGAAATGTGCCTGACGTTCCTCGTATCGCTTGCGTTGAAGATAACCTCTGATCTGTGCCTGGATCTTGACAGCAATCGGATCAAAGATCTCCATCTGCCGTAGGCGCTCGTAGAACCTGCGCCTCGCAAGCTCACCTCTGGCCTGGGCCTGCACCTGTACAAAGAACTCCTCCATAGCCAGACGAGCTGCACGCTGTTCTACGAACCGCCTACGCTCTAGCGCACCCCGGAACAACCGTTGGCATTTCACCACCTTGTCCGTGTTGTTTGCCCAGAAGATATCCCGAACTGTGAGAAAATTGGAGAGTAGTGGTGTGGAAAAGGGGTTAGAGTTTTAGAGTTATTTTAGTACTTCATATACTGTCATCATGACACTATACCTGTGAAGAAGCCACTTACGTTCTTGGTTCGTGAGAAGCGTTCCTTCGTCCTCTTCCTCCAATTGGTCTTCTTGTTCTTCTGGTTCTTCCTCCTCTTCTTGGATGGTTTCTGTGATAGCGTGCTCAGGTGCACTCAGCTCTCGTGCTAGTGCTGTGCCAACATTACCAAAGCTTGGAAGAGTCACACCTGCTGCATCCAATCCTTTTCGGGTGGCAGCGATTTCCGCATCTGTAAATTGTAGCTCACCGACTAGATTCTTAATGTTTGGTGCCATGCCTCTTGATGCCAGAAAATGACTATACATGACGTTTCACGATTTGAGACATATGTTAGGCGCAATATTCTCCTTGGAAAAAAGTTAACATAAAGTTTTCATAACAGTCCTGTACACCTTACCTCAGGGCATGGATACAGTAGATAACCTTAGGAATGTTCTTCTTGTCATAAAGATCTGTAAGCTCAAAAATAAAAATCTAATAGAGAGGAGTGTTGTTAATTTATGACAACAATTTCTGAGATAGATGCGCCTCTACACTATGAAAATTTCTGGCAATTTTTATGCACATACCTCTGGTAGCTTGACTTTCCGCATAGCCCGGAATATACAGTTGATGTTATCCGAGTGCTTGTATTGAAGTACAGGGTGCTGGAAGCGTCAAACAATAAAGAAAAAAGAAGGATATTGAAATCAGTTTTTTGTATATTTTCAATGTCTCTTACTTTTGACTCGAGTTTCCAAGAGAAACAAATACCTCAAAAATCTTTTTGACAGAGCTTGGATCAAAGGAACGAGCCAGTTTTGCTAATACCACGCCATTCCTCAGACTCTCTTCCAGTCTCGTAATGGGGTCGATTTCCTCACCGATACAGGACTCGATCCACCTAGGGAAACCAGAGATGGAGTATTCATTGGATGAGTAAATAAAAATATATATAAGAAAACCCACGAGACTGGGAGACCCCTCTTGTGTCAAATATTGTCTCCACAGCACTTACTCTTTTGCTTCACCGATATGGCACAGATAATCGTATGCTTGGACCATTTTTCGTGACTGATCCATCCAACGGCCTCCTTTTACGCCATCCTCTCGCTGGATACGGATACGGCCCTTCATTCCTACATGCCCCGGGGTGCATCAAATGTTTACAATCGGCTGTTAATATCCCGTGTTTTTTTGTGTACTGGAACTGTTCGCGCTCTCTCAAGTGCGCAAGGGTTCTAGCAATAGGGGGTGGCTGCCAGTAAAAAAAAAGCAAGGGGACAAGTCATCTGGTCATTGTGATCCAAAGTGCCCTGTTTGGATATTTCATAGGCTGCTGGGTTATAGTGAACGTGTCCTGTTTATGTCTTGGACAAAGTTGCCGTATGACCAGGTGTAAGAGTACAATAATAGGGGCTAGGTTTGTGGCAAGGCAAGGCTAAGGGGGGGAGGGAAGTGTTATTCGTAATGGTTGCTAAAGCCCTTCCTCCCCCTTTCCCCTTGTTCCCCTTATTCTCTTTGCGCTGTCGGATGATGAAATCTTGATGCTTCCCAGTCGATCCTCAGTCGACCTCGTTTGTCTCCTACTGCACTGTCCTCTGTCCATGAATTTCGCCAACTATGCGAGCGAATACGAGTCGACTACTGCAGAAGAGTAGGCGAGAGGGTGCAGGGGCGTCCGTTTTTTTTCCTTGCTGCCATCAATCAAGTGTATTGCTGTGCCTGGAAAGCAAAGTGACTTTTTCTCTCCTTCATTAACCAAAGAGGCGCACGATCATTCTTTTCAAACAATAAAACCCAAAAGCAGATCAAATACCTGTGACATCTTCGCCCTCTCCCACAAGATTGAGGTCTGCCAAGGAGGAGACTGAGATTAATGTGGACATGGGTCGCACCTCGCGTACTGGAGGACTGGACAACATGGTTTTTGGTTGCGTGGAAAAGGAAGTGGTTATTCTGATAGAGGACTGAGGAATTGAGGCGAGATGAGTGGTACTAAAGGGAAGGGAGGGGGAGAGAGGGAGGAGTAGGGAAGGAAACTACGGGTATGTAAGGCTCAAGGAATTGAAAAAACGAGAAAAAGAGAGAAAGGAACAATTCAAAGAGGGTAAAAAGGCACAACTAAAAGCTGTGGGTCAAGGAAGAATCGGATATCGTTGCACGTTCCGGTTTGCACTCAAATATGATACGGACGTAGAAAAATTGATGGACGTGACACGAGCGAGCGTGAGTCTATTGTTTCTTCAACGACTTTTTCTTTGGATATGTGCGCCCGCTGGGCAAAAAAGAAGTGTCGAATGGAGGAATGGGGGGAATGAAATTGAAGAATGCAAGAATGAACGAATGTCGACATGCCCGAAGAGAAAGAGAAAGAAAAGAGGCGCGCGCGCATGACCATATGCGAAAAAGGGGTTCGATGATAGCCATATTACACAGGTAGACAGGAAATCGTGCATCCCTGAAATAGTGCCTGGATGTAGCCTCATTCCATAAAAATTTGTGTTGTCTTGTGTGCCTAAATATTCGACGCGTTCGTGAGGCGCAGTTTAATTTCAGCTCACCTCTTCCACCAACCTCTGTCCAGGAAACTTCCATATCCTTCTTCCCAACCACAGTGTTTTCCTTATGCTACACTCCCTTTGCTTTTGAACGGAGTACTCAACAGATGTGCTTCTCTGTGCAACCAGTCTAGTCTACAAGGAACCTCTTTCGGCGTATCCCACACCCGCCTCGCGACAATGGCAGTTTAACTATCCATTTCCACTGTTAAGCCTCTTCGCCATGGCGAAGGTAGTGATTCAACCCCGGTTAACTTTTGGTTAACTTTGGTTAGGAATTTTGAAGGGACTAGCCTAGTCAATTTCGGTTAGGTTAGCATTGCCACTCAAATCATGTGCGACACTGCATTCGCACGCTCAGACGATCAAGAACAGGGCCACAAGGGCGGCTATTTCATGTTCAGCCTTGCAGGCGACCTATCGCTGGTGTCTCACAGGCACACCGTTCCAGAACAAGATTACAGAGCTCTATTCGCTTATCCACTTCTTGCGTATCCGACCTTTACAGCGAAAATGGCACCTAGCCGATCGCGGACAGTGAGAGCGACGCCAATGTTTTGATCGTGAGCGAGGCTGTAAGACGGGAAGAGTTATGAGAATCACTTCAATGAACCAAAAGCGTGCTAGAGGACACGCTGCTGTTGACGAGAGACTCACAAGAACTTTGGTGGCTCCATAGACCAGGCTCAGTCTCAGACTGCTTACATTTTCGATCCTACATTGTTGACAGATGCTGACGGACGTTTAACGGCCTTTTTTGAATGGCCGAAGTAAGCTGGACGTGATGGAGCTTCTTGAATGGGTCCCCTCTATAATATAATCATGATGGTCGATTCAGACTAGTTGCGCCATTACCCAGATGAAACAGGTCACTGGCGGGGGTGGTTGAGAGGAGGCTTCCGAGGAAATTCCTCGTAGTTTGCACATATTGCGCCGAGCAGGATCAGTACGCTGCAAACTTTCCCCTTGGGTGAAGAAGTTGTAACGAGTATGACATAGTAAATCCAGTATAATTTTTTAGTCACTTGAATCCGCGCATGCCATGCAGGACCGCTCTCGAGTAATGAAAAAAGCAAAATTGTACATATGACGTGGGGCTTTCCAGTGATAGCTGGGAACTCTATCCTCCTCTTTTACTTTGAGGACTTGGGATTAAAGGGTATAATAGTTCTTTCTTCTCTACGCTCAAAAGCATGCAGTTTTTGCTCCGCTCAACTGTCAACGTACAGTATTTTGGGAATAGTATGCTGTAGTTGCTTTATTTTCATTTCGAAAAGTATGTTCGTTCTTAGTCGAAGATATATATATATGTCAACGTTCAGGACACGATGTTCCCTAGTTGCATTCGCCATCGACGACGTCGCAGTCTCTCGAACAACATTCCCATGATTCAGAGCATGGATCACCAGCGTGTTGGCACATGGATTCAGAGAGAGGCCGTTGGCGACTAGTTCCTCGGGAGAACCAGCGATCGAGGGAACCTTTGCGAACAAAATCGTCCTTCGCACATGATACTGTGGAGAGAAACCAAGATCCCTGCAGAGTTGGGGCTCGTTCTCGGCGTGGGTGCCGTGTGGGCAATCTTTGGCTTTGATGACACATTGGGGTCTGCTGAAGACAACTGAGGCAAGGGAAGCCAGAATAGCGAGTTTCATCAAGTGCATTGTTGAGAAGATTTGGAATGCGGCAGAAGGCGATGCAGCGTTACAAAAAAGGGGAGAAAGCAGTATATATAGTGTTGTCAATTGATGGTATTCCAACTGAAAATGGTGTGGGAATTCTCTTTGAATACATACGTGTGGCGATTCATGACGCGATCATTTTTTTGTAACAACAAGAGGTGGTTGAGTGAAGTGCTGTATGCACTGTGTAACAAGACCATTTTTTTCTATTCATGCGCTGCGAAACTACGGGCTTACGATGTTCTTTTACACGTCTTTATGTCCCATACTGTAGCAATCTCATCCCCCCTTTTTTGCTATGCGTTGTGCATGCTTTCTTTTTCCTTCTACGGTGTCCCCTCCCTTGTCATGCCACGTTCAATAACCACATGTTGGCACATTCCCATAGCCTCTTTTTCTGTTTATGTTCTGTGCCTACGTTATTTTCCTTTGCGTGCCCATACTCATTTACTTTTTCGATATCCCTATTTTCTCTTCATGCGCTGTGCATACTTTCTGGTCAGGTGCCCTGCATAGTTTCTCACACTAACACATCTTTGCATGTCCTTATCTCCATTGTCTATTCGTGCTATGTATATCTCTCATCCTCTTCGTATGTTCCCAGAGCAACAATTCTTCTGTTCATGAAGCCATTTCTTTCAAATCAGTCACATAGTTTGTTGAATGGAGTGAGATAGCGTCTCTTAGGATAACTAGCTTGTGGCAGCCAAGTGTTCATGCCGACGTTGCTTTTTGATCCTTCGATGTTGGCTCTTGCTATCATACTGAAGCAGAATTCAGTAAGCGTTGAATTGTTCACCTATTAAGCCGCCTGTGATCCTGTACATGTTAATTTCAAATACTGGAAGAGATAAATCCATTGCAGGCGACTGTTAAGCAACGTGGTATTGTAAGCAGTAGAGACGCTCTGTTACGTCGATCTGCCGAGATTAAGCCATTTGTTGTAGAGATTTGCTTTTTTGAGAACATATCTTTTTTTTCTTTTCTCACTTGTCCTGGTATTCTTAAGGGGGCGGTCGACTCTGACTTCCATTATCGATGACGGTCAAGCGACAAAAAGATGTATAAAAAAAGATAAAATAGATGTATGTTTAACAAAGAACAGTACTAATGATGTAGGGGTGAGGGTGGGTCTTGCAAGGGTGGATGGGAAGGGCTTGTGACTGACTGTGGTGGCATATGGGAAGAGAGGAGTGGTGTGATGACAGATAGACCGAAATGGTAGACGGGCATTGGATAACATGTGGTATTTTTCTCTACAAATTAATTAAGCTCTTCCATTACGACGACAAAAAAAGCTGGCACAAGATGCCTCAAGGACACTCACGACATGGGGCTCTTCATGGTAGCCTTTCTCTCTAGGGTTCCAAGGGTAAGGAAGGAAATATCTTGTCCTGGTACCTCTCTCCCGTGTCCAAGACGATCCGTCGCTATTCTGATCAATGTCTGGACTTGGAACAGATGGAAAAAAATCATACTCTAAGTCCATATTCTTCAGCTGTGCTTGCAACTTCATAGTCGATAGGTGCAAGTGAACAATCGTATTGTCCACTTTTGGCCGCCAAAAAGAATGTGACATCGCGCTCTATGACTTGAAAAATCAACAGCGGAGGGTCTTGCACTACGACATCGTGCAGTTGATCAAGAGAATCCTTCGAAAAGACCGCAAGTCGAAGGACGTCAATGTTACTGGCCGCTGTCTTTGGTGCTGGCCCCTGGAGTTCACCATAAAAAATTTTCATCTTCCCTTTCATCAAATCAATGATATCTGGCTGCCGAGACTGTCCGTCCTGCCGAAGTTGTAGCCTTCCTAGTTTTACCAACGGATGTGCATGTATTGGCGCTGTCACCCGACCAAAGTTGAAAAGAAAAGCTAGTAAACGAGGCTATAGTGAAAGACTCAGCCTGGGAGACACCCATGCTTACCAAGTGAACTTAATTTCATACTGAACAGCCATAACCTCCTTCAGGATGGGAACACAGCCTATTTATTAGTGCATTTGGTGGCAAAATACCACACTCGTATTCGAAAATGACACCCATTACTTACCCTCGTCCCCATCCCCCCTCTTTCTTCTTTCCCGAGTATATGGTATTTCCAGAAGGGCAAGATTAGCAGCTATCTGCCAATGACTCGCTCTTTCCTTCAGGGTTATATAAATGGAATGTGTGCTGGAACTCACGCTGGTCTTATCTGCCTATTTTCTTGCTTTTTCCCATTCGAACTATCTCTCTTCTACTCTTCACGAAAGAGGGGTTGTTCCTTGAACCCCAACGATATAAAACCCGTCCATCTCCCCGATACTGCACGTACTGTTTGATACTTTGTCCGTGGATGCTCAATGTTCCTACTCGAAGTTTGTTTGATTTGTAGCCTTCTCCTCTATTTTCACCGTGCCTAATCGTCTGGCTTGTCTCCTCACTATAGCATTTCTTATCGGATATGTGTTTTGATACTCACGAAAGACCTTCTGAGTATTCATTGGGGCCACTCCTTTTGCATTTTTCAGTCTCTCCACAACATCTCCATACTCTCTGATCGCCTTTTTCCTTCGTTTTAGTTTGTTATCTGTAATGCTGCAGTGAATCTTGGCTCAAGTCCTCAATCCTGAAATCAAACTTGAGAGAGCTGCTAGTCACAATTTTTTTAAAGTATGACCTGTTCTGACATTTCTCAGGACAGCCGCTGTGAATGAGAGTGGCCTGTCCTGACATTTTCCTAGGACAGCGAGAGTGAGGGAGAATTGCCTGCCCTGACATTTCTAAGGACAGCGAGAGTGAAGGAGAATGGCCCGTCCTGACATTTCTCAGGACAACAGAAGCGAAGGAGAATGGCCCGTCCTGACATTTCTCAGGACAAAGAGAGTTAGGGTGGGTAGCCAGTCACAATTTTATTTTAAAATCCTCAGGACAGTGGGTGTGAAGGGGAATGGACAAACGTCAAGACAGCGAGCAAGGGAGAGTGGCTAGCCACAATTTTAAAGAACTCATTTTAATGGCAGAAAAGTGTGAAGACCACTAAACTGTCTACAGCATACTCTTGACTCTTTTTATGACGGCCTCTTTAACCACTGTATTGTTAAGGTGGGTAATCTCGCCACTAAGATTTCCCGCAAGCTCTGTGAGATACTTGTTGACAGGCATGGACACTGGATACACTTCTTCGTCCGCCATCTCAGATAGCATTTGCTGGATAATCTTCAGGTGCATGCACAGCTCACCACTGCGAGCACTCAAGGCTTCATCGACATAGCCTTGGATCTTACTTTTCACAATCTTACGATCGGTGTAGAGTTGATGAAATATAAAAGCTGCAATCTTGACTCCGGACCACGTCTTGTTCTTGTATTTGAATCCAAAAAGTGTCCTCAGAGTGACTGGCATGGTTGTATGGTGATTGAACAGTGGGTTCACAGCAGCGTAAAGCCCAAATGTAGCCTCCTCATAGAACTTTGACCTTAATTGACGCGCCATCACGTTGTAAAAGCCTTGTTCCGGGTCTTTCTTGATCCAAATGTGAGATTGCTCCTTGGGGTGAAAAAAATTGTTGTCTGGCCCAACAACAACCGTGCCATCTGTCAATATAACAGCCAGAGTTACTAGCACGCACCATTTCGTCGTACCAACCATGACTTTATGCGTCTGATCATGATACACGTTCTCGACTTTGAAGGCATTCTTTCCCTCCGGCCTGACCACTTCTTGTGCGTGTGGGTCTTCATAGTCAGCTGTACCATACGCCTCCACTTTATACGCGAGCAGGGCATTGTCGCCAGACTGAATTATCATTTCCTGAAACGTTGTCGCAAGACGCTCTCCATTGCCTGGAAATGGCAAGTGCCACAGAGTGTCCTTGTCCTCCAGACGCCTGTATTCGCTCAGGTTTACCAGACGACCATAGGCATGCGACCCAAGGACTGCATCCAGTTTAATATCACGGGCCACCTTCGGTGCAGGGCGCTCGACGACGCGGATGTATGCCTTTGAACCAATCCTCGTCCGTTTCGAGGGACGGGTGATAAAAAGCGCTAGACTGGTCTCTCCCGTATCGTGTCTCAACTCAGCCGTGTCAAACATCCTCACCATGCATTCAGCGGTAGCAGGATGCCGGGTAGCTCGGATTAGCTCCCTTTCAATCTCTTCTTGAACTTGATCATCCCCGCTCTTGTCTTGCTTCCACGACATACATTCGACACTATGTTTTCCAAGCTCCTTTGGTCCGTTGCACTCATGACCACAGAATGGACACGGCAAAGGAAACTGAAGACGTAGCAATCCTTCGCAACGAGTGAGGTGTTTTGACAGTCCTGAGCGAGTTTTCATGGGCTTCGCACTACACCAAACGCACTGAAGTGGAAAAATGCGCCTGTGTTTCCCGTCATGGTTGTCCCTCTTATGAGAGCTCATCGCGGACGCGCTGGATACTGATTTTTGGCATAGGTAACAAAAGTGACTGGGAGCCGGGCTGTCAGAGGTCGTCATGGGCGGAATCTCGCGTTTGATTTTGGCTTCGGTGTCACGACTGTTCATGGCATGGCCATCAGAAATCTTAATATCGACATCATCCTCCGATGAATCCTTGTAGTGAGCATCGCAGACGCTCATGCCCACACCGTGTGCGATCTCCGTATCAGTTCCAAGAGTGGCTTTATTGTTGATGTCAGTCTATGATATTAATTGATAGTGGTGACTGGTGGAGAAGTGCTTTCGCGTTGTATCCTCATGTCCAGTCGATTTTGACCCTCTGCCAGTCAGGGAGAGAGGTTAGTCTAAAATCTCCTTTGGCATGCCAAATTTTCTTGCCCTTTTTCTAACACTCTAAACCACCAACCCATTACGAATGCGGATGGCGTGAGTGTTTTAGTATGGAACAGAGGGGTTATGGACATGCCCTCCAAGTCTATATACTCGTCGGTATCAACGTCCTCATCTATTCCAACATCCTGTGGGTAACGAACCTTTACCGCCTTGACGGTCGGATTGGCCGCTGGCGTGCGAAGACAACGAAGGTATTCCTATTGTGTGGAAGAAGGAAGGCAAATAAAGTGTTGAAAGGTGCAAAGAGATGTCTAAATCGCTGTCTTTTATATGTAATAGATGGAGCATTTGATCGCTGTCTCCTGTTGTATGAAAAGAAAAAAGCTTTTAATATTATCCGTGGCTATGATTACTATGGGGTCCTATAATTGAGCACATGTCAATAATCATTCTTTACACTGATGACAACAAATACTAGCATAGGTTTCGCAGTCCACCTAGTGTTCCTTCTCTCGAACATTACAAAAGACGTTGACTAGAAAAAAAAAAGCGCGTACATCGGCTTAGGACGTGATTGAAGAACAAGCTACTCGATCTCGAACGCGTCAATAACTGTTTCAATAGGCGCTGCATTAACAGGGAGTGCTTTGTCGAGAAGCTCCATACCATAAGGATCCAAATGAAAGAGGTGGAGGGTTGATGATCAATGCTTATGTAAAATTTAATGGCTAATTTTAACAGGATTATTTTTTTAAAATTTATCTGAGGAATGAGGGTGTCAGAACTCCCTTCTCTCTGTCCTCAGAAATGTCAGGACAGATCAACACCCACTTTGCTCAGTCCTTGGAAATGTCAGAATCCCTCTCCCTCTCAGTCCTCTCGGTCTGACATACTTCCCTTCTTAGAATTATCAGAACTCCCCATGCTCTTTCTCTCTCTTTCTCTCATCACATTCCTTGGAATCGTGCTGAGACAAAAAACGCACTCGTTGTAGGTATCCATGGTGTCCGCAGGGCTGGACCGAAGTCAAAGGCATTATTCATTACTGGTTCGCTTTCAGTTGAAGAAGGAAAACTCTTTGTCCGTTTGCCAATCAAGTTGGACTGATCTCTATTCAGATTTTCTCTCCATTGGCTTACTGTTGGTGGAAATCAGCTTGAACCGTTGCTGCCACCTATAAGTATTCTGTTGTGGCGACATTTCCGTTTGACAAATCTGCAAACACAATTGTCTGCACATGCCTCGGATACATTTCTTAGGCATGTCCTAGGCATGAGAATAGTGTTCAGCCGCCAGCGGTGTTTGCACAGTAACAGCAAAAAGCAGGACGCCATCAACAGAAAAGCTTATGGAGGGTTCATGGAAAGTGGCTCGAGCGATCATTTCTCCACATGCAAGGGTCCAGCACATCCCAACTCCCAGACACATAAAAGACAACAATATGGGATAAGGTATTAAAGAACTTCTAACATTTATTATACACAAAAAAACCAAGAATGTAACCAGAATAAGGAAAAAGAAAAAAAGATGAGAGGTATGCTCAAAGAAAAATCTTTAAGCGCGAGAAGTCAAAGCACGGTGAGCTTCGGCCAATTTAGCCTCGAGCTGGGCAATGCGGGAAGCCTGCTCGGCTTCCTTGGCCATGAGACCGTTCTTCTCGCTGGTGAGGACCGCAACCTGCATAGTAAGCTGGGTGTTGGTCGACTCGAGCTCCGAGACCCGGTTCTCGAGCGTCTCAAGACGCAAGAGCTTCTTGAGGCGGGAGCGACGCGCAGCATCAGTGTTCTTGGCGCGCTTGAGAATAATCTCGTTCGCTTCCTCCTCGGGGGTCAGCGGCACGGCACGCTTGCTACCTTTGCGAGCCCGGGGTGCGGGCGAAGGCACTGTCGAAGCCGAAGCGGCAGCAACAGCAGCAGCAGCCATGGTTGAGTTGATCGAGGGCGTCGTGGCTGGGGCAATGGGGGTAAAGACGGGGGCAATAGGCGTCACAGGGGTGGAGATCGAAGTGGTGATCTCATCCTGTTCCGTCTTTGGAATCACCAGGGCAGGAGCGCTAGAAAGAGGCAGAGTAGCAGCAGCGGCAGTGCTCTCCTCGGTCGTGCGAGCAGTAGCATCAGCACCAACAGTGGAAGCCTGCGCAAGCACAGCCTTCTCAAGGTCCTTGCTCCAGGGGATGTTGAGAGCCGCAGCAGCTTGGCGGACAGCAGCAGCAGTCAGTTTGAGGGGCGACGCAGGGGGCGTCGGCATCAAGTCGTTCGTGGAGACAGTGGCGAAGGGCATCTCAAAGAGAGAGGGGCCCAGGTTCACTGGCAGCGCAGAGGCACCAGTGAGAGAGTCAAAGCCTAGAAGAGGTGAATCTTCCAAGGAGGACGAAAACGGGCTTGAGCCGGCCAGGGATGAGGTTTCGTCGCCAGAAAGGGAGCCAAACTGGAGATCAGCCGCGAGCCATTCATCAAAGCCTGTGCCTTCAGTTGAAGAAGGCAAGGTGGAGGGCACCAAGTTGCCGGTGTTGCCGGCAAACTGGGCTCCGGGTGTCGCTGTTTTGCTGACTATTCATTTTGGGAGGAAATAAAGGAAATTTGGTTTGTCAACACTATGTTCTATTTTTGTTGCTGCATTGGTGCTGAGTCACTCCACGAGCAAGAACGATCAATCAGTGATAGATCCGCGGCAAGCAAATTCAGTCAAAAAGGTTCTCTTTCACTTACGCTGAGTCAAAGCTGACTCGAGGCTGTCAGCAGACAGGGACATTTTGATGTTGTTGTTGATCATATCAATCATGGAGAAATCGGTAGCGGGAGCGGTAGCCATGGGAGCGAGTGGTAGAGACAGAGGTTGTCGAGAGAATCTTGAAAAATGTTCAAACTGGATCGGGATATTTAGGTCCGTAAGGCTCTTCTAGGTACGATGGGTTTTCTGGTTGTGGTAATTGTGCGTCTGATAATGGTGCTGATAGCTTTGGTAGCGGGGGTAATAATTGGGGAAACCATTTTGAATAAGCTGTTGTTGCGAACTGTTATAGTCCGGTAATGTGTTGTGGAAATGTTAAAAATGTTAAAGAAAATGTTGTTGTCCTGTTGTTGAAAGTGTACTGGCGAATACACGAAGCGCTTAAGCAGAGAAGGAGGCCATTGTGGCAAGCTCGATTGGCAGGTACAGAAACAAAGAAAAGTAAGTTGCTAGAAAAGGTGGATTAACGAAGGTCCACAATAAGAATTAAGAAAAAAAAAGGTAAAAATAAAGAGGAGTGTAGAAGAAAAAGAGAGTGCAATGTGTAGTGTTTAATTCAGGACAAAGAGTAAGGGTGCAAGGAAAAATGCAAAGAAATGGGGCAAACAACAATTCACGAGCTTTTATAATCTGAGCTGGGGAACACCAAAACAACAGGGGGGAAGCGAGACAGTGGGGCGGCGGGACGGAAAATGTCCAATCGATGGCGATTGGACCATCTTTCCACAGTTTGGACTGCTTGCGCAACTCCGCATCCCACCACCTAGACGTATCAGTCCAAAGCCCACAAGTTCTTGACCCAAAAGGCCTGTCACCACTGTTTGCCATTCTTCTCTCTACTATCAGCGGCGTTGCCAACTTCTTTTGGTCCGACGAAAGAGATGACCATCCACTATCATTTTCTCCAACAAACAGGCCACTATCTTCAGGCCCTGTCTCGTTCCAAGGGCAAGGGAATGGAAAGAGCCATACCTGAGGCTTGGGGGGAGGGGGGAATAGAGGGGTGAAGAGGCTAACTCGAAAATTTGAGGTGAGTCATCGAATTCGATTGGCTACTGTTGCTCCTCAAGAAAAGTACCGCAAACAAAGTGTATGTAAACAAAAAAAACAAGGTGCGAAGACAAACATCTTGCGCGCGTGGACTGGGCAGCAAAGGTCTGGTCACTCCACCACTCTCTTATTGCTCTCTGAATAGTATGCTCAGCAACCAGCACAATGATTCTCTTCTGGGCTGAAAGGAAGGATGCGCCAGGCAATGTCAGTCAGGTACTGTACTACGTTAGACCTTTGGTGTATACTGTCTTCGCAGTTAAACATCATATAACGATTCACTCACGCACTGTGCCCTGAACAGTCTTCCTTGTTTCTGTTAATTGTTTGTATGCACACAACATCACCCTCGGCAATCTGTTGCCCTGATGGATTGATAGGGACAAAAATCGCGTCTGTCAGTTCCTGTTTGTTTCATTCCACACACTCGCACACCCACGCTCAGACTTGCCTTCCCCCTGATGACCGAATTTGCCGAGGTCACATCTAATTCAATGCTCGTGATAGCCGCACGATCTCGTGCTCCCGCTGCTTCAACTGTCCTTGTATCCATGCTCTTTTTGTGTATGAAGTGGGAGGGTGACATCATGGTCATTGCGAGAAAATGAAAAAGACTTCAAATGGTTTATGCAAACTGGACAGGGGAATAGAAACAAGTGGCGGGTAGCTATTTTCCAACTACTCTGTCTTGGCCTTGCCTTCCAGAATCTCTTGACCGGCCTGGACCGTCGTCTCTGCGATTTCCTCGGCAGTGTCATGAATAACCTTCGCTGCCGCTGCTTCGGCTGCTAGGACATTGTCCTTCAGGTCTTTGTGAGGCGAGCTGACCGATTTGTCCTGGGTCTTGCGCTGCTTCTTCTTGGGGAGCACGACCGGCGTGAGAAGCAAGACAAGTGCAATACCAGTGTGGCACACAAAGTACAAATCCTTCCAAATCTGCAAACTGTCCCTGAAGCCAAGAACCAAAAACGAGATGGCGAGGTAGTTGACCGTTGCCTGAGTGAGGAGCATGCCCATCAAATTGTACCATGCTGGTGAAGTCTTGCCATCAGCCGCAACGACTCGAGGGCGAACGTGGGCGCGAAGCATCTTGCCCGCGGTCAAAGCCGCCGCGGCCGAGAGGAAGAAGAGACCGTACCCTCCCGAAATACCGTGCCACAGTGCACTGACGCCAAACGTGGCAAAAGTAGCAAACACGCCAGGTTTAGTGCCTGGTGGGACAACTCTGACATAGACAGAGTACTTGAGCCACTTGTTCGTGCCCATGTTCCAGTTATCGGCCAAGGTCTTGACGGACTCGCCAGTCTCATAGGCCCAGATGTTGATGTTGGTTGATGCGTCCCATTTGGCCTCTCCAGTCTTCGGGTCCTGTCCGTTATATCCAAAGCCAGCCAAAATGCACGCACCTTCCGCCAGCTTCCATACGGCATAATATTTGAAGCGGGCTGCAAAAGCAACAAGCTGAATATAAGCAAAGCGCTGCCAGAATGGGAGCTCCTTCCATTCTAATTCAAGGCACCAGAAAGGATCAAGCTTTGATCCAACGGATGCTAGTCCTGCCAGTGCTACCAAAGCAAAACCAAAAGCCTTCATTGATGAAGTCACCCGACCCTTAGGGATGGTGATTTTGCCTGTTGCTGGATCCTTAAAGGTTTCGAGCTCCACGAAGCGAATGTAGTCAGCATAGTCAAAGCTAGGTCCGACTAGCACTGCAGGGAAGAAAAATATGTAGCTGAGAAATTGGAGCAGCGAAGGGAACTCGTGGATCGCCTGCAATTGTTGGTGGCGACTCAGTTCCTAGAGAATTGTACAGGAAACCAGTTTTTTCAGGTTTAAGTCTCGTTTTCCTTTCCGATGTGACTGCCAACCTCCCTGAAGCCTTAGTGAAACCCAACAGTGATGAAGTAAAGGTTACCTTGGGGTTACGACGACCGTCTTCGACGCTGAATGCCCACGAAGTAAGCTTCATGGTCATGATCATCTGTGCTCCTGTGTGGTCCACTTGGTATCCTCGAGGGTCATTGTATTGGCGGATAATGTGGCTATTTGGGTACGCACAATAATATAAATCCTCCCTTAGCAAACAATGCTCCGCTTTGTATAGAATTTGTTTCCACTTTTCTATGGTCATTGCCTCCTTACCTAGCTGTCATATGCAACATGACAACGATAAAGACGAGACGGGGGCCCCACTTTCCCTTCACGGTGCTCATGATCCGCCATGCAGCAATGCTTGATCCGAGCAGATGCATCAGCCCAGTAAGGTGGTTCATAATGGCAACAATCAAGAAGAAGCTCGAAAAGAGCGAGAACATGTGCTTCAGCCCAGGGTTATTGGGCAGCAGGCGGAAAGCATGGGCCAGAGGATAGGTCAGCAGCAATGCTGATAAGCATCGAAGCTGATCTTCCGGGAACGATGTGGCGCTCGATAAGGCACCAAAGAACGAATCGAACATAATGAAGGGTTCAAGTGAACAAGGATAATTGAAAGGGAGATACAAGGCTAGTGTACACAAAGTCAGAAAGGGAGGAGAAGGAATGAAGACTCGAACAGCAGCGAGAAGATGAATGAACTAAAAATACATGTGCTGAACGAATGAGCAACGTAAATGAGACCAAAGGTGAGGATGAAGAGAAGAGAGGAAGAGGAAGAGAAAATAGAGGAGGGTAAGTCTTCGTTTTTAAAGAGGTTCTTCAACCCCATATGTTTGTGTGGTTACTTCGGGTCTCCATCTAAACCCAGCCGGGTCTCACACTTACCCTCTCTTCTTCCTCAACCCTCTCCCCACAACACATGTCATCCCTACCTTTCCTTCCCTTTCCGCCTTGGTTCCTTCTGTTGAAGCCTTAGCGGTATCGATGATGGGTTGATGGGTGTGTGTGTACTTTTTCGAAGAGCCCTCTCTCACTCTCTTTAAAGTGCAAGAAAATTCGTGGTCACCGTGCCCCTACAAATCGGCGCTCTCAATGGATCGCATGGATATCCCTTTCTCCGTACGGTCGATTCCAAAAGACGATTGCAGCCCCTCACTACCCCAGTTGCCTACCATTGACAAGCTCTTCATCGCCACTCTTCATCTTCGTACTGAATACTGCCATGTTTGCTTCTGCATGCCTCATCAGGAACCTGGGGTGGAGGTGTAACAGTAATATGTGGTGGTGGGAGCTGACTTTATTTTTCAGCATTTTCGCTTCGTAAGAAGAAATGTAGAATCTCTTCCCCCCCCCCCAAAAAAAACGAGAGAGCGCACGGGCCAGATAAAGGAAGAGGGTGCACCGAAAAGGGCAACAAACCAGAATGCTCGTGATAAATTTTCCAGTCTCTTGAAAACTATGCAGTATACTACACTGGTACATCTTTACCCTATCTTTGTGTGGATGTTTGCCTACTCCCAATAAATCTACTTGCAAACACCATAGTAGTATCAATACCTTAAGGCCAACATTAACCGACATTGATGCATTAGTCGTACTTGTCAGTACATTGCCATCTTCTGTGTGTAGACCAAGTTCACTGAATTCGGTTTATTAGAACTACAAAGCATTAATTCTCACACAACAGCAGGATGGAACAAAACAATTACCATTGTCTGTACGAAAAAATCGTGAATGCGTGAATTCATGAGCTGTAGGAATCATACTTCTTCATGTGCCTTTTATCACTCCATTGTATGCGAGCATAGCTCTCTAAAATCGGTTTTACCTTGAGTCGTCCAGTACATTGTCACCCAAGGCTACTGCTCTCATAGTCGAATTTGATCAGTAATTGGTTACCTGGTGACCGGCTGCCACTATAAAATGGCGACATTTTATTGATCTATTTTCTTAGGAACGGTGGAAAAGGTATCTTTTTCTTGTCAATTCATCTTTCCTCGCCCCATTCCTTCTTGCACTATCCACACCGAAGGAAACAGTGTGATGGCCAGATATATTCGCACGCAAACACAACCGACCTGCAAAATAACCCGAAGCTTTGTTTGGTTTGAACTGAGCTGCCAACTGAAGCCCTGGCTGCGGACTGCTACTCGCCGGGTAATACTGGTATTAAGTCGCCCCATACATGTAGGCGAGCCAGGACACAGATGACAAAAGGAGCTTGTACAAATGGTCATGTAAAACATGACCGCGATGGCCCTTAGTGACGTCTCTGCCGCTGCTTCAGTTACCGTCGACCGCAATTTGACTCTGACTTCAGTGAACCATTCACACACTCTGTAGGGCAGGAGGTCAAAACGACATACAATGACAGGCTCTGTCAACACTGTGCAGCCTCCTACTAGTGTTGTATGGGATTTCGAGAAGATGGATATCCAGTTCCCATGACAATTATTCAAAGGTGGAAACGAGAATACGACAGGATGAAGAAGAAATTTTCATCCTTTCGGATAGCACCAAGAGCATTGTTAAGCATAAGTACCACGATTTCGATGCCTCATTTCTTAAGTGGCTAAATGATGAACCCAGCAAGCAACTCTTTGTCAGCAGACCAATGGTACCGCAGGTGACCATAATAATGTATGCGGATTTCTCTCGTGTGTTCGAATTGTCGTGCGCCTCCATGTTCCGTACGATCCATCTTCCCAACATCTTGGATGTGTGGCTGGATATATCGTTGCAAGGACCCTTGGCTCCAACAAGTCGCTTCCCAGTCTTGTGTGGGAAGACGGAGCTTTCAAAGTTTTTTTTAATATATATGATCCTCTTTCCTTTCTATTTTTCACATTTTCAGTACCATCATGACTGATAACAGTTGGGCCTTGGACTTTGTACTATTTCTGATTATTGTCGATTTCACGTTTTTTTATTGTTCGAAGTGGTTGATCAAGCAGTAATTTTTCCTTGATTAGCGAACAAACATATGGCGTCGAGCCTTAATAAGGGGTCAGAGCTCGATCTAAACGCTTTGAATAGCTAAAAAAAGGGCGAAAACAGCAATAGTAACGTAACCATTAAGTTACACTATGATCTATATATCAAGTATGTAGTGCACACCAATACACGTATTGTTGGATTTGGAAAGGTAAACTAAAAAAAAAAACAGAAACAGTAATAGCGGCAGACAGTGCACGGTAGAACGAAGAACGATGGAGGTAAATTTGTAATAGTTAAGTGCATTTTTTGTCATACTGCCGGCAGAAGCACTGAATGCCTTTGATCGCCGCCTCCTTTTTAGGATCCTGAGTGGAGCATCCTTCTTCATTCCATTGCAAGCAGTGCCGGGTCACCGCACAATCCAACCACCTGCGGGTCTCCTCGATCCTCCTACAATCATGTTCATTCCTACAGAGAAAGTTCACATCCTTCTCACAGAGGTCGATGCAACACTGTGCCATATTGTAGCATCGTCCTTCAACCTGGCACTTCTCACTCGGCGTCAGCTCTTCCCACCCAACGGGGTAATTAAGTTTGAGATCGGCGCTTGTGGAGAGGCAGGGACAGGCGAGATAGCCTGAAGGCCTCTCTGCACACATGTATGAGTTTGGAACTGCTTTGCTGAATGTGATACAGAAACAGAGCAGCAGAACAACTGAAAAGACGCTTCTGAATGAGCCTGGCGTAGTGGACCTGGAGCACCATGGTGCCGTGTCTCGTGGATGGAGTGGGTACATTTATGAAAATCTAGCAACGGGGACTATCCATGGTTAAGATAATATGTTTATGAGAAGTCATGGTCACTTTGAATCATTCCAACAGACCATTAAGGTGAAGGAAAGAAGTTGTTCTTACTATGCGATCAAGCTTCGAGTATGAGTGTTCTGGTATGTGCAAGAAAGCTTGGTAGTGATGATTGAGTTTTGAGATACCGTGGAACGGAGACTCCTTTATATACACGAAAGAAACCGTGAATGACGCGACATGCGATCAATAAGGGGAGGGGTCTATAAGAAATTGGCGGAGCTAACAATGATCCAAAATCAGAAATGACTATCCCTTTGATTTCGTTCATCCTTACTCTGTGATTGGTCGAATACGTGCCGAAAACTATTCAGTCTTTTAAGGAGGATCATGTTCTTGACACTCCCGTGAATCCGACCCCATTGATCAAGTGAAATAATTGACCATGCTTTCAGGATCTAATTCTCTAGTGCACAACCAGTCGTGTTTTTCAGATCAAGTGAAATATCTCTCAATGGGGTTCGTGATTGCTTAAGATAGAGTTCATAATGTCATAACTATTGCCAAGAAGAGTAGAGTACGGTGAGTACTGGATGAGGCAAGTAATGCACTACACGGTTTTAACCTCTGGGCAGAATAATAGCTAAGAGAAGCCAAAATCATTCAGTAACTCAAACAGCCTAGTAGTAAGTTGAATATCTGGACTCACTTGTTTCCAACAGCAAAAGGTTACTAGGTTTGGTGACAGCCTTGTTTTATATATTTCACAGGAATGGGCACCTGTACTGTTCTGTTTACCAATTCATTGGTGCCATCGCCAAAGGAAAAATTTGTTTCTGTAGTGATTTGATGGTAAAGTTCCCTGCCTTTGATCTCCACTTACTATCTTTTCAATGTCGTCTACCCTTGTCATCACCATGATGTGCCCCGACAACAGTATTCTTCTCCAGTATTAACACTTAATTTTTGCGCCGTTTCTGGGTTCATAGATGTTGAATGTAACAAAACCCCAAAGAGTTCATTGCTTTTCTATTTCATGGGTTCCAAGTTATCTGGCTTCTGTTACCCGAAAATCATTTGTTAGTGAGAAGAACACCATCCAAGTTAATAGCAGATGCTCTGGCGGCAACAATGAAGCCCATGAAATGATTTTCATCATGACAATTAACGCGAGGAAAGTTTCTTTAAACTCTTATCCACGGCAAAGGGTCATGGAATATTAACCCTTGGTCTTCTTCGACGCCAGATACTTCTGTCCATGAAGGGCTGAGAACAAGTTGTTCTACATAGCCCCAATATCTTGGAGGGTGGGGATGAAATGTGTGACTAAAAGGTCTCTAGTGCAAGTATATTTACCAACGGTCAGTAACAATGACATCCTCTAGATATCCACGCGTTGCTTATTGGGTTTTCAGGATCGGTTCTTCCTTAATTGGAATTCATTGAGCATTGATGTGTTCATCCATTATAATAGAGAACGCGAGCTGGGTTTAGACAGTCGTGAGACAAAGCGTGCCAGTGGTGGCTCCATTGCTGAACGACTGAGATACAGATCGTTATTTTGTTATGCACTAACTTTTGTCATTTACATATGTTTTGTCCCCCAAAAAGAAGGGCAAACGAGAAAAATTCTCCCATAGAGGGAAAGTGTGCCTGTGTAGCCTCCTCAAAATATTGAAATCAACAATAACTTTAATAGATTCTTTCCAATGTCATGGGGAGTGTGAGGCGGTCTGAAGGTCGACTGGCAAGGAGGTCGTGCATTAGTTGTCCAATACAACCTGTTGGATCCAAGGCTGAGGCACCTTGCTGACCAACTCTGTCAGGTGCACTTACTCCTGCGCCTGACGGTATTGGATATGGAACGCGAAAGTCTTGCAGACGTCGTGGACCGGTGTTGTCCCATCCACCTACCAGTGCCCACGCATCAGCTTCTGTCCGGAAAAGCGGCCGGCCAGTCAGGATTTCGTAGTAAAGACAACCGAGAGACCAAGAATCCATGCTTGCCTCGGCCAGTACTTCTGTACGCCCTTCCCGCCATGCTTCCAAAAGTTCTGGTGCGGTGTAGCAACCAGGTAGAGGGTTACCGCTAATTAATTGTTGCTGCTCTTCATAGAGTTGTTCATTCGCAATCGACGGTTGGTTTCCACTATTCAGAGGCGGTAACACTGACGTCCGTTTGCCAGTGACATCAGCATTACCCCCTCCTCCAATGACGCCAATCTGCTCTCCAATAAACCGTGCACAGGTGAAATCCCAGAGTTTCCACGATGCATCTTCTGCTCTAGGGTCAATGGCGTCCTCGACGAAGAAGCTAGCTGGTTGGATATTGAGATGAACGACACCTCTCTGGTGGCACCAATCAATGGCTGCAGATGTTGACCGTAGGATGGATCTCACATGCTGAGGGGTCCGCACCGGGCCAATTTCTGAAAGAAGACAGCTGCATCCTCCTAGTGCGTTGATATAGGGATATGTACTTGGGCGGTGCTCCAAAGCAGGTATAGTGTACGATGCCAAGAGCTCCATGATGAAAATAGGACTCTTGAGGTGCTTCAACAATGCAGCTTCTCGCTTCCAATGAATTTCTGTCATATACCACTTGAGCATTTGAATCTCGGAAGTGTGGTGATTCACGACATCGGTCAGCAACATGGAGCTATCCTCACCATTGGAACTCATGGCTCCGCTTGATATTAGCGTTTGATCGGATGACAAGTCTGATTGGCCAGCTCGACTTCTCCTTACAAACACAGTGCCACTGCGAACAATACCGGCGGCTTGTCCAGTGCCATCGTCCTTGAGAACCTTGAGTGGGCGCGCACTCCGTGGAGGTCGAGTGATAACATAAGCGCCAAGGACGAGTGTGGTAGTAGGGAGGTATGGACTTGTCGATGCAGCATCCGAGTCCTCGTAGCGAATGACCTGTAGCTGCACCTTTTCTCCGAATCTTAATCCAGACTGAGCATTTGTCCTTGCAAATTGTGATGCTACAGCACTGACAGATACAGCATGTGGTAGATGGTAGTGCGCCGCTTGGTTGTACTCCTGATGTTGCAACCTGGATGCATACGGTATATGGTCATCCATGTTGCTGTTGATTGAGCGATCTGAGATGTAGGATCCTCTCTCCTGCTGTTGCATACCTAGAGGTGCCATCGCCGAGAGAGTACCCATGGGGAAGTCGGTGGCATCCCTTGCTCTCAATTGTTCGGTATGATGATCAGCGTAAAGACCCAGAGGGGCAGTCGCCATGTCATCACGTTGGGTCGGAGGAAAGAGATCTCGTGCATTTTTGTTTCGGAAGCCAAAGATGGATGTCTTTTTGCCACGCGTCTGAACGCCCCTTCTTCGTTGGCGACGGTGAATGACAAGGATAACAGCAAAAAGAGCAAGACAAACGCCTATGACAATGCCAATTATTGCGCCCACTGGAAGTCCTTTTTTGCTTGGCTGTGGTTCTGCCACAGAAGGACGCTGAGGTAGCGGAGGAGGGGGAAAACCTGATCCTGGAGAAATAGGAGTTGCAGCAGGTGGATCTACTGGGCTGAAGGAAGTTCTGGTCAATGCCACAACATTTGAGCCGACAAAGCCAAACATTGGAGTATTTGTTGTAGATCCTGGTGCTGGTGCAATCGGTGTTGGCTGGTCAAGAACAATAGTATTCGTGCCATTGCTAATATCAATAGTTGCCCGTTGTGATATGTATGCAGTGGTATTCTATTATCGCGACAGAAAGCGTGGTTAGTTTGACCTCTGTGGTTTCCTTATCCCAAGGCGACCATGTTTCAGGTACTACTTCCAAAAATACCTGCGCAATGACAGCGACTCCATTGGTGGTTGGCACGATCAATATTGCTCCAGGAATAGGATGTGAGGCTGGTGCTAGCCAGCCCTCATCATTGGCTGGTGTGCTTAGATCTTGAAGTTTGTGCGAATAAAGCGTACCGTTATCACTAAGGAGCCACAGGTTGCCTGGACCATCCACTGCCATGTCGACAACGCCTCCTGATGTTGGCCTTGAAGGGTGTACAGAAGGTCGGATATGAAAACAAATAGTCCTGGTGTGTAAGTCATCCGTGTCTTATTTTTTTGGTTGGTTGGTTTTGCGCTGGGAACAATCATTAACATGATAAATGACCTACATTGAAATCTCTTCCTTCACTCCTCCGACCTTGATGACACCTTCATCTTCGCTGTAGGCATAAAATGCGATGGTGCTGCTCTGCACGTTGCCAACGGCAACTAAGGTTGGACGATCGACGAGCTGCTGCTTTCTTCCTTTGAACATTTTTTGCTCGGTCAGCTCTCCTTTAGCATCCAAAGCGAACAAGCCGACATGACTCTCCGTCGATGTATATCCGATCACTGTTTGACCATTGACCATGGCCACAACACATTTCCCTTGTCCTTGATAACCTGTTGTGCCGTTGAGGCTGCCATTGACGGCAACTTGGTCTCTATTGCGGAGAAACGCGACATTGCCGTTGGGCAGATTTGCTGCGACCCACAAGTCTTTTATAGTGTTGAGGTTGGAGCAGATGGTGGCATCGGTCAAGCCTGCTGGGATTGCCCGAGAAAAGAGTGGTCCGGTTGTTCCTAAGTCATCCCATTCCCGCACGTAACACAAAAGTTGCAATGATGAGGTCAGTTTTCTGAATAAGGCTGCTGAGAAGCACAGTCTCAACGGTCAAAGGTCGCTAATCGTTTTCTCACCTTTTGGCAAAGCAGAGACGATGGTGGTGGTAGAAAGGAGAGAGAGTATGGCTGATAAGTATGACATCGTCCGCCTACAAGATAATGTGGACGGGCTCTGGTTCATGGTGGGAACGAAGTGGTGTTATAGCTGGAGAGGAGGCTAGTCTGTGGAAGGCAAGTCTGCCGAGGATCCCAAGAGGGAAGTGAGGATGGAAGCGAGGACAGAGTACAAAAAATCCAGCAAGCAGGAGGGTCGGAAGACTAGGGTTGAGAGTAAAGGATAAAGAGGATAAGTTGAGAAAGCGATGAAGAGAATGTTTTAGTACGGAATAAGAGAAGAATTGTGCATGGCTGAACTCTTGAGGACAGATTGGGTCATCGCCACCTCGAGCCCAACCGTCACCGAGAATAGCATGTGTTTGTCTGGGCAAGCCCATTTCTGTGTCCATTTCGGTGTCAGTCAGGAGGTTGAGGCTGAGCGGACAGCGAAAAAAATGGAATGACGCGCGTGGCAGAAGAACAGAGAGGAAAAATGCGCTCTCACGCGCACCGACAAGAGCTTTTCTGAGTCTTATTATTTCCTTTCTTCAGGTTATTGTTCTCTCTTCATACTTTCTCATCCCTCCCTACCTTCATTTCACACCACAATATCATCATGTCCATGCTTGACAAGTTCCGAATGGCTGCCCAAGGTAGACGGATGATGACTATTTACCAACTTGTCTATTTTACTCAGTTAAAAATACACACACTTTAAGAAAAGCTGCATTGCCGACATGAGCATTCCGCCGCCTGAGCAAAATGCACAGCCATGTCAAATCTCGCTTTTTATGTCCTCTTTGCCACTCACAAGTCGACCTGATCACTGACACAGCACGCTGCGACTCAGGAACCGTTAGAATGTGCCACGGAAGATAACAGAGATTAACGCCACAGATGGCGATAAGCTTAAAAATACACACTGACATTGATAAATTGCATTTATATACGTGTGTGTTTATACCAGAGGCTGGCAAAAAGGCCACTGAAGCTGGCCGCCGTTTCCAGCAGACTGCTACTGAGGCAACACGCCAACTGCAAACATCAGCTAAGAGCGCCAACATCCACCTGCCCATCCCTGACGAGAATGCTACCGAGGAACTCAACAAGGCCGCCAATATTCTTCGCGAGTTTGTCGAGAAGGACGAGAATGTCGGCGGATTTGACAACATCATCCCTGCCGAAGTCTTCCGCAAGGCCGAGGGTCTCGTCATCTATAGCATGGTTAAGGCTGTATGTCACTTGCACATGAGAAAGCAATGTCTTAGTGCGAAGTTGTGTACTCGTGATAATTCCCCTATTTTTTTTTCTTTCTGGTAAAAGGATGGATGCAACGACGACTAACTAACCAACCAAGTGGAAGGATATAGGGTGGAAAGACGGAGAGAGTAAAAAAGGTAGTAACATCAGGCAGTTACTAATATCCTCTCACCCGTTTTGTTTTGATAGGGCTTTATTGTTAGCGCACGAGGAGGAAGTGGTGTTGCTGTTGTCAAGAACGCCGATGGTCGTAAGTTGTATAACCACTACAAGAAGCTCTTGACGAGAACCACAAATTTTCACGAGTCACTAATTCAACTTTTTTTTTTGTCTTGAATGCTGACGAGTAGAATGGTCTGCACCTGTATTTGTTGCGACGGGTGGAGTGGTATGTCATTTCAGCACTACAGGAATTACATTTTACACTCTGGACACAACCACAATCGACATATGTTATATGATTCACTCACCCTGACCGTACGCCATTATTGTTATTATTATTATTTGAATATTAGGGTTTCGGTGCATTGGCGGGTGCTGATCTGTCCGAGATTGTTTTGCTGCTCATGACCAAGGAGGCTGTGGCTGCTACGCTTGAAAAGGAGGGTAGCGTCACTTTTGGCGGTGGTCTTAGCGTGAGTGCTGGCCCTGTGGGTGTTGGAGGCGAGGTTGGTATGTCCACAGCCGCCATGATGTCGGAGAACCCCGAGCTGATCTACGCGTATACTCGGTCCAAGGGTCTTTTCGCTGGCGTGAGTGTCGACGGTACGGCTCTGTATCCCCGCAAGGAGTTCAACGCAGCCTTCTATGGCCGTGCCATTTCTGCTGCAGAGATCATCCGAACCATGCCCGCACCTAGCGAGGCCGCTTCATTGTATCAAGTGATTGAGATGGGTGTTGGACGCGAGTTGTAAGCGTAGAATAAATTTGTACCTTTTTCGAACTCCAAAACTCCTAAAACTGGGTGTGGATCACAATGACGTTTGATTTTTTTCTATTTTTTCACACCTTGGTGAAAACGAGTTGAGCTTTGGTGGGTCTGGGCTTAAGAAAGAGGATTTCTTCACATTCCATTGTTTCCTCACAATTCATTCCATTCGGAAATGGATCCTCCTCTCTCCCAATCTCACGCTACACAAATGGAAAACTCACTCGAGTTCTTTGATGTGTATTCGTGCCAGCTGCAACGCAGCAGTGCAGGCAGCTCAGTTCAGGCGGCAACTGAAGGCGCACCTCCAACTGTCTATGCGGACTACGTGCTCGTCTTCAAGTATCCCGTGCCTCTCAAATCACAACAGAACGCCAAAGCTGAGCTTGAGTCTAAGGCTATCGACGCGTACAAGCAGGTTCTCACAAAGTTGCGACGCGTCGGGCTTCGGTACGAAACCCGTCCGGGCAAGAAGAACACCGTCCATATTTTCATCCTGTGCCCATGGCATGTGCTCAAGCGTGAAGTCACCCGTAACAAGTATGAAGTTCATTCTTGTTTTTTTTTCTGTTGATTTGCGGGACATTACTTTGGCTCCAAATAGGGCATTACTCACCCCCCCCCAGATGTCAAAAAATTCTCACGGCAAGCCAAGTGTTGTTTGCTAATGATGGTTTCATTTCTCTTGTCACCGTTACTACACTAGTATTCAGGATTGGCTTGTGGGTGTCAAGGTCGCAGACACCACCGAGGCTGAGGCTCTACTCCAGCCAGTACAGGCACCAGACCATTCCTTGGATACTCTGTCGGAGGCAGATCGTCTCCGTGTTGTGTATCAATTATTGACAAACATGCCAAAGGAAGGTGGTGCAGGTCTGTACCCAGGTCAGGACGAGTATATTGACAGCATTCTCCCCATCCACGACAAGCAATTCAACAAGGTATGGCACTTTCCGACATTTTGCCAGAACATGCTCTCCACAAAAATATCAGTGCGGTTGCATAATCCGATCTCATGAACGGAACAATATTTTTTCTTCAAACTCAGCATTATCATTTCCTGATTTTCCTTTTTCCTTTTTTTCTTCTTCTTCTTCTTCTCATGATAGACATGGATCAAGTCTTGGTCCACCAAGTGGATTGTTGACCAAAAGGACTTATCCAAGGTCCGCGATCACTTTGGTGAAAAGATTGCCTATTATTTCGAATTCCTGCAGTTCTACTTCAAGTGGCTCGCTTTCCCAACAGGACTGGGCATCCTCGTTCACTTTTTCGGTTCGTCCTTCTCCATCTTTTACGGTATTACTGTCGTCTTATGGTCCGTATTCTTCACAGAGTCCTGGAAGAGGCGCGAGAAGGAACTTGCCCTCTGGTGGGGTGTACGACATGTGTCGCGATCTGAGACGCGTCGGCCGGGTTTCCAGGGTGAGATGGTTACTGATCCAGTAACAGGAGAGTTGACGCCCTTTTTCTCGCCCTACAAGCGTTGGCAGCGCAAGTTGACTGGTGTCCCTGTGATTGTCGGTGGTGCTTTTGTCCTGTCCATGGTCATTACTACCGTGTTTGCTATCGAGGTTTTTCTCACGCTCTATTATGAGGGTCCCATGAAGGATATTTTGGTGTTCCTGCCATTGGCCCTGTATTCGCTTGCCATTCCCAACGTTGCAGCGGTCTGCAAGTCGATTGCCAAGCGCCTCACGGACTATGAGAACCACGAGACCCACGGCTCGTATGACTATCACCTTATGCAGAAGGTCTTTGTTTTCAACGCTCTGACAGGCTACATGTCAATCCTGTTGACTGCTTATGTGTACATTCCTTTTGGTCCGCGGGTGATCGTTATGGCCCAGTCGTACGGCCTTTCGTTCGCCAAGGCGACCATCGAGCCACAAATGCTTCAGAATCGTCTGCGTGCTTTTATGATGACCACACAGGCCGTCAGCTTTGCCACAGAGACGATTGTCCCCTGGCTGACCAGACGGATCTTTGCTGGCGCTGCCAAGGTGCAGGCCAAGGTTGAAGCGAAGAGGAACAGCCACGACTCGGATTCAGATGATGACGAAACCACTGTCAAGGCGAGTGCCTCTGCGTCCGGTGAGAATGCGAATATTGTCCGCTTCCTCAAACGTGTCCAGAAGCAAGTCGATTTGCCCGAGTACGATGTCAACGAAGATTATGCTGAGATGGCACTTCAGGTGAGTTTTTACAATTCTTATTACCTGTGCATCCTAGTAGCAGACGTTTTTTTATTTGTGTTCATTTTTTTGGTTTTCAACTGACCACGGTATTTATTTAAAATTTTGTCCACTATTAGTTTGGTTATGTCTCCCTCTTCAGCGTGATCTGGCCATTGACAGGCCTTTGTGCATTTATCAACAATTGGGTGGAGCTGCGATCAGACGCCGCAAAGATTAGCTTCAACGCTCGTCGACCTGTCCCAGCTCGAGTGGACACTATTGGACCATGGATCGACAACCTGCAGAGCATTACATGGTTGTCGTCGCTGACGAACGCTTCAATTCTGTACCTCTTCCATGGCACAACAGACTCTCCACGTCTGAGCCTCGGTTTCCTGCTGTTGTGGATGCTAGTCTCCGAACACGTTTATATGTTCCTGCGCACACTTGTCGGACAGATCCTGGAAAGCGTGCCAACGGAGGCGGAGGTAGAAGTACGCAAGAAGGAGTATGGTGTCAAGAGCAGCTGGCTGCAGAGAGTCACTAGCGCCTTGGGTGATGCCTTTAGTGTCAGTGTAAGCAGCAAGGAGAGCAGTGTTGGCAAGAGCGACGGCGCTGAATTGGAGAAGCGTGCTCTGGGCGATGAAGAAGCACTGCAGCTCGAGAACGACCAAGGCGCTCAGTCGATTCGTTCTGCTTTCAAGACCAACTAGAAAAAGCGAAGGATATCTTTTTTTTGTTACATTTGCAGAGTGTTTCGTACTTTGATATAGTCATTTCTCTGCTCTGTAAACACTGTTTTTTTTGTCTATCATTGCCTTTATCGTTTTCTGCGTGTTTTGCTATGTTGTCAGGTCTAACGACATCCGATTGTCATCGAAACGCTTGAATCCTAAAAAAGCAAAAAAGTGCTCGGGAGAGTCGTCTGGTTCCACAGATCCAAATGTTTTTGTAGAGAGTGAGATGGAAATGACGCCCTGAGAACGTAGGTCTTCGATCAAGAGAGTCATGGCCTTGGACCCAAAGCCAAGGCCCTGGCATGCCTGGTCAATCATAAACAGCAAGAGTGAAACGTGCTTTTTGTTGTCGATATTGGCGGGGTCGACGGTGACAGAGTCTTGGTTCTGAGGAGGGCATTGGGAATACTCATAACGAATGTATCCAACTACTTTGTTGTCGGCAACGACACATCTCACGACGGATGAAGGGTAGAACTGATGTTCACATAGTGAGACAAAATTGGGCTGGACGAGATCGGTTTGGTATGCGTTTACGACAAGGCTGGTCACGTCGCGCCAGTTGGCTGCCGTGATGGGTTGGATGGTGATGACTGATTGTCGTGTCGGCAGGTCATTCTTGCATTCCATGAATGAGGAGAAAAAAAATATCTGTCGCCGGCTATTCTTTGCGAAAGTAGGCAGATAAAAAAAAGCGATTTGTATTATTTCAGCAAGGTATGACCCTGCTATGCCAAAAATATAACAGGTCGAATTGCCACATGAAAAACAGCCCAACGCATCCAACAGGGGGGCTGTGACCCACAGCCGGCCGTAGTTTGCACCCTTTTTTTTATTCTCTTTCTCTCTCCTCTTCCCTATCATTCTCTTTTCTCCCTCCCTCCCCCCACCATTCTCTCCTCCTACGTATACATACTCCTTTGCCTCTGCTCTTTCACTCCATCTCTTTCTCCACCTCTCTCAGACGACTAGGTTTAGTGTGCGCTTGGTCGAATAGAAGAGCTTCGTCATTCACCCCCTCCTCTCACCGACCTTCATTCAACGTTCAGCATTTCATCAAACCCTTGTGTTAACTCAAAAAAAAATACAATAATAATGACAGAAGACATTGCTTTTCAGCCATTGTCTCAAGTTGAGCCTCGGCCAGGCGAGGAGGACGACCAACCCATCACCACGCGACCCCGGAAGCGGATAGCCAGGCTCTCGGATCACATTGAGCGCCTGACAGACGGAGCCATCAAAGGCCTCGGCCCCTTCTTGATCGTCCTGGCCATCCTGTTGCTCTCACTCTGCACCTTTGTCTACTTCACCGTTCATGTCCCATATCACTTCCAGTGGCAAGAGGGACAAGGGCTGATCGCCAATTGGGCTTATGTCCTCAACACAATATGGTCGCTCTACATTGTGTGGGGCATCCTCGGCAACTATTACCTGGCTGTCACCACCCCTCCGGGTTCCGTCTTGGATGGTCTGAATGCTGTTGATGTAAGTATTCGAAAGACTGTTACTGTTTTCATTGTCAATGCAAGGGGATACAAAGAAACAGGATGAAAATGCCAAAGATCGTGAACAGGATTTTTCTCTCTCTCTTCCAATAGTCACTAAACTCGTTATGTCATTATCTTCGTTATTTTGTTCATTTTTATTTACTCGATAGGACCATGCATTGTTCCAGAGCGTGCTGGCAGAGATGGAGAGTACGTGACCTTATGAAACAAAAAACCACACATTCAAGCAGAAGGATGTGCACATTGAATGGGCCAACATGGATTTTATCCAACACAGGGGATAGGGGAAGAACGGTACGATTGTGACCTGACTATTTACACATTGGACTGACATCGTTTCAAATGACTCCTTTTTTTTGTCTCTTTGGTCTATTGTTCGATCGTGTGCAGCATTCACCGAGCTTCCTCCAACCTGCAAGCGATGTAAGAGCGTGGATGATAGCGAAATTCATGAAAAAAGCAATGGCATGTTATTAGGACATATCTTACTGACATGTGTTCCATTGATCATACTTTTGTCGTATTAGGCCATCTACCTAAACCAGAGCGGACTCACCATTGCAGTGTGTGCAAGACTTGTGTGTTGAAATACGATCATGTATGCAGAATATATTGACAGGATAAAATATCTGAAAGATCGCCCGGAAAGGAGAATTCTTGACATTATATCCCTACTCACCACCTTCCTTTTATTGATATTTGGATATAACTAGCATTGTCCGTGGATTCACAACTGTGTCGGCCACTTCAACCACCGTTATTTCATCATGTTTTTGACATATCTGACGACGGCATGTTTGTATTTTATTGGCTTGGGCTTCAAGCCGTTCCTCCTTGCTGCTGAAGTTGATTATGGAAACGTAAGTTCCTTTGGACTGGTCATTGCAACGACACTTCCAATACTGGGTGAATTTTACCTTGTAACTAACATATTATCTTATTGCCTCTATTACGATTATATTAGGATAATTGGCCCTTCTGGGTAGACCGGGCGGTGGTAGCATTTACGGAAGTACTCGGCGTCGCAATTGGACTTGCGGTGGGTGGCATGGCCTGCTGGCACTGGTACTTGGCGCTGACGGCCCAGACAACACTTGAACAGTACAACAACAGTTACATCCGCAAAGTGTGCAAAAAGAAGGGCGAAAAGTTCTCCAACATGTACGACTTTGGCATCGTCGGCAACTTTCAGGACATCTTCAACATTGGACCCCGTGGCCACTAGTATGTATTTTTTGCTTTTATATCCGCTATAGACATTTCAAGTGTTTAAAAGGAAGGAGGCGGAGGAATAATTACTAGAGGATTACAAAAACTAATATCTTTACTTTTTTTGTTTTTGTCTATAGCCCATGGTACACAGCACTGCTGCCAATTCGTATACCACCCATTGGAAACGGCAAAAAGTTTGAACGAAGTGGGCGGGGTTATGTTCTTGATTTTGGAGACGATGATGAGGACATGGTCTGAAGGAGTCCAGTCAATAGTCTTCTGTTTGTCTTTGTGTCTTTTTCAATGTACAGTGTTTATATAATACATCCAACGTCTATGCGTGCTACAATCAACAATTTTTTTTTGTATTGTGAGCCAAGCGCTTGGGACTTTGTCTTATATAGTTGTATTCTTTATTTTTTTGTTTTATTAAGTTGTGGTATAAATGTCGTATATACTCTATACATGTTGAGGATTAGAAGACAATGGTTGAAGAGACGCGGTACGCGACTTGGCTTCAGACGCCTTTGGCGAGGCCGTGGATGAAGAAAGGGAGGGCATGTGATGGTGCTGCAGATGGTTGGTTTCGACTGGAGTCAAGGCGTCGCGGAAGGCATTGATCTCATGCCGATTTGTTTCTGGCTCTTCTGAAGAGAGTTCTTGATGACTCAATCTTCTGGTCACCTCGCTGTGGTCTCTCCTGGTCACTGTTTTACTTTGTCTACTTGAACAATTTTTCGCACTACTATGACTATCTCTTGGGCCTTGTGAGGATGCTCCTTTGGTGACATCTATCATCGACGCTGAAGATTCTGCAGCTGTGGACGTTTTCTTGCAAGTGGATGCCTTTTCAAGGATTTCAGACGCCTGCTCTGGAGTCATAGCATCAATCTGACTGCCTGTATAATCCATCATGGCCAGCTTCACTCGGTCTTCGAATGAGATTCTGGCGATGCGCTTTGGCAGATTGGTGGAGATGGAGAGCGTTTTTGTCACAGCCTCTTGAACCAAATCGCGGACAGGAGTCTGTTCTTTCTGTTCTTGCTGATGTTGCTGCTGGTGATGGTGGTGGTGGAATTGAAAATAGTAGCCAAATGTTGACCGCCGTTGCTTGCGAAGCTGCTCTGCTGTTGTATTGTCAATCGACCTTTGCTCTGGTCGTTGCTCAGTGGCAATCCTACTTACGTCTTTTTCAATTCTTTGTTCTTCTCCTTCCTGATCAGCCAAACCCATCTGGCGCTGGGTCAGTTTCTCGTCCGTCTTTGATGCCGTTGATGTTGCCTCTATAGCTCTACACCGTTTTTCCTCCTCTGCTTCCTTTTGCTTGGCCAGTTCCAGCTCTTGCTGGATTTGGCGCTTCAATTGTTGTTGTTGTAAAGCATCGCGGTGGCGCTGCAGCTGCTGTTGGAGCTCTTCTTGTTGGCGGAGCCTTTGCTGGTGTTCTAACCGCCGCTCAAACTCTTCTTGAGTAAGTTGTGGTGACTGTTCTGAGTGTGATTGTTGTTGGTCAGGCGAAAACAAAGGCTCAAAGGAGGGGGTAGTGGTGGTGGTAGAGGTCAGAGGTGGTGTACCAAACTTTTGTTGCTGTTTAGACTGAGCGAGCACTTGGTCAGGTGTCAATGGTGGAGGAGGAGGATTGTGGTGATGGAAGGTAAAAGGGACAATGGATGCCCATCGCGCATGTCTTGCTGAAGGACGAACAGACTGTGTTGAGACAGAAGAGACTGGGTCGAGTGGGTGATGGGCTCTTGAGGAAGTAAAGATGGCGGACGATGGCCGCTTGAGTAGACGAGGTAGTGACATTGTGAAAAAGGAGATGAGCGACAAAAAAAGATGGGAATGAACAATGGTGATGTTATAGAGCAAAAGACAGAATATGTTGTATTTGAAGAGGTTTGAGCTAGGAAAGGGGTGGAGAGAATGACTTTTGGGAGGAAAGACAGGACAAAAAAATATGTGCCACAAAGGATTATGATGAGTGGGCTGTTCAGCTGACAGTGAAGCCTTTTCATTGGAGGATCTCGGCCTACTTTCCCACCAAAGTTTGGGCTGCGCGTATGTGTGCTAATGTGTGTGTGTGTGGAGCAGTGCTTTGACGTAACTCGGACATACAAACCCAATATCACAAGAGCAGGTAGACCCCCGAGCAGAACAGAGCAGAGCAAGAAAAATAAAGCAAAAAGCAGTGGGTGGAGAGAAAGGGAGAGCAGAAGAAAATAGAGAGAGCGAAAAAAAGGTCATGGAACCCATACACGCACCGAGGCGTGAAATGGATCTATTTTGGTGTGAATAGGGAGACGATCAAAAAAAGGAGACGAGGGTGGGATTGAGATGCAAAGTGTGGGGCCCGGCTAAGCAGCCTTTTTAGCTTGTTCTCCTATCCGATTCCACAGTGGGCATGACGACCGAGAGAGTCCACTCCACCGATTTTGTGCATACGCATCAATCATCCACACCATCAAGCCTATTACTACGATGATAGCTGATGGCTACGAAAAACACACTACGCTAAACTGTTAGAGACACACAGCCTACAACCCTCAACAAGAGTATCACATTCTTGTGCTACGGAACTGTTAGGCGTTGCCATTAGCCATCATTGTAAAACATCATCTCATGCTTTCCTTCCTGTGTCTCTGGAGATTCGAGTCTTTATCTACCTACTATTTACCTTGCCTTTGGTTTGGATCCATCGTCCTACTCACCTCCTGAATGAAACGGTCTCCGTTGAGCTCCAAGAAGGCTGACCACGTTTTTTCCCTGCTCTCGCTTGGCTCTTTCCTAAAGAACAGAATCAGCTCACTGGACAATACCTCGAGGAGCAGTTTCTTGTTACAGCGTCACTGAAGCTCAGTAAGATGTCCATTGGAGCGATCAGTTCATCCAGTATACATCAGTGCATGACAGTCCAAAACAGGTCAGAACGATGTGGCTATGTGTCATGTACTCGTGCGGCTCGCTGAATCGCCGGAGACCCATATTTTTTTTTACGGTACGCGTAAGTACGATTGCTGACGCATAGCCACGTCCTGTTCCACGATTGCAAATGTCAATGCATTGATCATAAGAAAGGAAAATGAAGTAAGTTTCAAAAGGGCACGCCGAAATGATGTGTTTTGTTGTGACACGAATACAGTCATCTCTGGCAGGTCCCAAATATCGTGTCCAGCGTGCATTTGAAAGGAGTCTTCTGGTCTAAAGCCCTGGCGAGCATGATCTCCCATCCACAGAAACCAAACCAGAAAAGCTTCCTTTTCAAAACAAAAAAGGTGGGGCTCACAATATAGCTTTGAGCCTAAGGTTCATCACATGAACACAGCAAGGTTCCGTTATTGTTGTTCGCACAAGATGTTTTAAGGTAACAAGTTGTTCCGTATTCATTGGCGTTTTTTTTGCTTTGCTATAAGCGCCAAACTATGAAGAATTCACTGATACTGTTGTGCAAAATTTACATTCGTCTTGTCGGCGTTTTCACAGAGGACAAAAAATGCATAGACGTGTTGCTGCGTAACATGTCAACGGAGGCAGTAGTATAAAGTCACTGCCTGATTTTTTTCACAAAAACAAAACGGCATCGACTTGGGTATGCATGTATGAACTTTAGTAACGGCGTATTTCATGTTATAGTCAGAATGTACTACATTTTACTACCATACGCGTCCCGTCTTCGCTGGTAGTAAATATTTGAGGCTCCTGTTGGAGTAGTTTAGTGTTCCGGCCTCATAACGAGAGAGATCGTTTGGGAAGGCACCCTTTATATCATTTCATTAGGTTTGTTAATCCCAGACCATCCAACAGGGTGTGAGACCCTTAAGCGTGACCGACCCGTGAATATGAAAGAATGGAAGCATGCGAGCTTTTTGGAAAGGGATGCCAATGCACCGACTTGTCAAAATGCCGAAGCAGACAGGGCAATCCTTTTACGCTGTCCATGTTGGCAAGACCAAAGGAATTTACTACACCTGGTATGCATTCAAATCTGCATGCATTAATGATTCGGCTGTTTTGTTTTATTTTTTATTCCATGTAACGTGCTGGCATAAATATTCTTCAGGGTTATTGGCGTTCAAACAAGGACAAAGACTCACCGAAAGACACCGGGGGGGACCATTGCTTTTTTTTTCTCACCACATTTACTACAACTAGGGCGGAATGTGAGAAGCAAATACGAGGCGTGCCAGCAGCCAAGTTTAAGAAGTTTCCAACGCTTCAAGAAGCTCAAGAGTTCGTAAAGAATGGGCCTACACCGTATCCTCAACGGTCCAAAGGAGCAGCTTCCAGCTCAGGGTCCAAGGCATCAAAATCGTCCACTTCAGCAGCCTCGTCGGCGGCTGGTTCGCGGCGGACAGCATCATCGGCAGTGCCAGCATCATCTACGGCGCCCGCCACCACAACCTCTTCCAGCTACACACGAGTAGGAAACATCACAGTACCAGTCTCTGACACCATCATCGCTTATACTGATGGAAGCTCGCGTGGCAATGGCCAAGAGGGTTGCCATGCAGGTGTAGGCGTGTTCTTTGGAGTGAATGACCCAAGAAATGTCAGCGAGCGACTTCCTGTGGCACCAGATACCAACCAACGAGCGGAACTGATGGTAAGATTTGATGAAGAAATACTGCAGTTTCTACTTTGAAAGTCATCATAGGATATCGCCCAAATGGCTTTATTTACATTGATATACCTCTCGATTATCATTAGGCTGCTCTTCGAGCTATTCAAGTCTGTGGAAGCGATACCAAACCACTGGAAATACGGTCTGACAGTCATTACACCATTCAGGTGGCATCTACTTGGGGACCAAACTGGGTCAAGAACGGCTGGCGAAAGTCTGATGGCTCGGCTGTTATGAACAGAGATATCATCGAGCCACTCATGGACTCAATTGCTAAGCGAAAAGGACCTATCAAGTGGGTATGTAGTCTATGTGTCCTCGGAAAAGTAGCAAGGGGTTTACACCAATATATCACGCGGTGCTATGTCCCTGATGAATTTGATACTAATAAAGGATCCTGCACAATTCCTGGGATGATCGGGTTTAAACAACATAGGTGTACGTTCAAGCGCACGCGGGCAACTTTGGAAACGAAATGGCTGATCGCCTGGCCAATGCAGGAGCGATCATGCCGCGGTCTGCAAACACCGAGGAGTGACCTTCCGAGTGTGGAAAAAAGGGAATGAGGAGAGTTAAAAGTGGTTCCGTTATATGTAATCCAGTGACCCGAAGGACATCAGGGCAGGGTCGCATGGTCAATTCCCACATTGCTATTGTTTGATGAAGCCTTCTTAAAAGGCTGTCAGTCTGTGGCCCTCAAAGGCAGTAATGAATTTATGTTTCCAAAATGTCCGTTGAAAGTGCGATTTATAAGGGTAGGTGAAAGGGGATAACAGATACATGCATGCACCAATACTAGAGAAAGCCAATAATCAACAGTAACAGGCGAACAACAATTGATCCTGTTCCCAAGTCGACACGTTCATCGTGAGCAGTGGTTCTAATGGAATTGTAAAAAAAAAAAGCTACGAGGATTCAGAGAACGTATTTTATTATTTTATTCTTAATCCTGTACTCAGTCGACATGTTTGACGGAGGAACCCCTTTCCTCGATTCCTACTCACCCCAACTTTTAAACGCCAAAAAGAGATATGGTTATGGTAATGATGTTTCGTTAAGGAACGGTTAAACAAAAAAAAACAAAACAAAACAGCGGCAACAGACTGGCAAAGCAAGCTCTCTGAAGAAGGAAAAGCAGGAAAGGGCTGTGCGAGTGGATTATTTTTTTACACCTGTTGTACGATGGGAGTTGTGTTTTTATGTTTCGAAACTCTTCTCTCCTTCGAGAGACCAAGAGAGGCTCACCATGTCCCTGTGTTGTTGAGCCTCAGGCGAGTAAGGCGAAAACCGAATCGCCAGGCCCTGGCCGGCCTCCTGGGTCGAATACAGAATGAGAGCGCGGGAAACAAGTGACAGACGAATAAAAAACATTGAGAGAGGGGGTTATGCCGAGAATACTCAGAAACCTACGAAGGGAGGATGTTAATCCATACCAAAAGAACCAAGAGCATTACACCCCCAAGCATCATGTATTAATAAAGATTCTTTCATCAGCGCAGTTTCCCTTCAGCAGCCCTGCAGTTGGAAGAGAGATCAGGAGACAAAAGGAGGCCACTCACTAGGCATCGGTGAGCATTACAGGAGGGGTGAGGATGGATTCCTTTCTTGCCTGGCCGAGGAAAAAAAAAATAGGACAGGTGGCTGGTAGGGCCAACAACACGACACTCCCACAAAAGGGCGCTGTTCTATGAGGCTGGTTTTCTGTTTATGCTGCTGATGCTTGGTAGCTCCTGTTCCTCCCTGCCCGCCCTTTTTTCGTGTCAGAAGACAGCTGCCAGATAGAACGATCTGTCTGCACTCTATTGATTTTGTCTTTTTCGTGTCATTGCGAGACATTTTTTTTCGTTGAGTCGGAAATGTATTGGATGGGATACATTGACTAATATTTCACGCTTTTGCGTTGAACTCCTGCCTGGAATGAGCTGCGGGGTGCACTGTCGTTTGAAGAGAAGCATCACAGGAGGACGATCGCGCTGGAGACGCAGAAAACGGAGGAGGGGAGGGGGCAAGCCATGCTGGCAACCTCGCGTTTCTCAATGTTCGACAGCCACAATGGTGAGGAGGTGAGGAGACAGAGAAAGGAAAGCAAGAAACAAAAACGAGAGAGACTGAGAGAGGGATGAACATGCTGTGGGATGCAAGACGATACATGGACACCTCCATCTGTGGCATACATTGGTATGAGTAACATACCAGAGCATATGGCCGCTTCCTCCAGCTCCCTCTCATCCGTGTCTTTGTCTTTCTTTCTTCTTTCTTTCTCCTCCTTTGGACCGCCCTTTTTTTTGCTGGCAGTCTTCCTTTTGCCCCCGTCATTGAGTCTTCCTCCCTGCTCCTTCTTCCCCCCCCCTCCAACACATCCATCCAGGCCAGCCAGCCTAAATAGAGCTGCTTACTTCGAACACACACTTCTCTTTTTTTCCAGAATTGAACAACTCTTTCCCAGTCTCAATTCAGCACAGGCTTAACTTACCCTCGATTTTTTTTCTTTCTTTGTCTTGCTCTCTCCATTCATCCTGCCACGCACCACCCCCGTCCCCTACTCCTCCTCTTCCTCCTCGTCCCCTCGCTGTCACCCCCTTCCCTCCTGCTCTTTCTCTCGTTGAGTCTTGTTGTCCCTCTCATACACTCTTTTCTCGCTCACGCACACTCTCTGTCTTGTCTTTCTCCTTCCTCTCACCCCCCGTCTGATCACAACCGCCTTTTTTTCTCCATTGGACTGTATTGCTTTTTTATGGTGTTGGTTTTCTTTTTCTCTTCAACTTCGTCCTTCACTTGCACGTTACTCTCTTGCTTGTTTCCTCGACTTCTCGTCGTCTCATTCACCCAACACACTTCATTTCTTTCTTCTTTGCTATTCATTGTGTCATTGGCATTTCTCCCCTTCCACAATGCCCATTCCATCCACAAGTTTCCAACCACCAACACATATTGCCCCTTCACCAATACCAACTAGCTCCAGCACAACAGTGGTGAATGACCCACTCGAGTCTTCTATCCGTGCTCGGTATTTACGGACAACCAGATACAGTCGCTACACCATTCTGGATATGCCACCGTGGTCGTCAGCAGCGGCCAATAGTGTGCGGAGGACGAGAACACTGAGACGCGACCCCGTGGGCTCTCATGATACACACCCCCACAACTATAGTAGCACCCCGGGCTCATACCTCCACTCACCCTCATCAACCATGTCCGAGCGGCAGATTGTCAACAGCATCTCTCTTCCATCCCGCCGTGATACACTGGCCTCTCTTCAGCAGGCATCTCCTCCACCTCACCATCCCCAACGCCACTACTCTCCTGTCTCGTCATTCTACACACGGTTTCATCCAACTGAGTCACGAATTTATTCACCAACACCCTCAAACCGTCCATATAACTATCCCCATCAGCCTATCCATCGTCACCATCATCGCATGCAACCATCACCAAGCCGCAGCCCTCCAGCACTGAGATCCTCTTCTGATGAGCGCATGGCTCGATCGGCTGTGTCCACGCCAAGCCCAATGGAAGGAGAAGTCAGCACTTTTGGCGGCTTTACGGCCAACCCAGGCTCTCAAGTGGTCGAATTCCACCATCCCTTCCAGGTAAAGCGATCACTTGAGCGCGCATCTTTACTCCAACACAAATATTACAATTGGACGATGAACAGTATTGTACTCGAATACCAATCTCTCCTCAACCGTAGACAAAAAAAACCACAACACCAAAGGCTGCAATGTTGTTTTGTTGCATTCACTTGCATACATTATGCGCCCTCCCCCCTCCATCTCTCTCCCAAGTAGAGGCAAAGGCTTTCGCATAATGGTATGGACTTCTCTGTTTTCTCACATTGTGCTGTATTTTTTTATGATGTGACCTATAACAACCCTACATAGTATGGCCTCGATGGCAATAGTTCGGCAATGACAGTCGAAAGCAGCAACAGTAATGCCGCCGAATGGCAGGTGCGACCAGTGACGCCTTCTGCTAGCAGCATCTCCAGTGCCACCAACATAAATTCCGATGTATCCCAACCAGACACAGTTGTTCATGCGACATCTACTGCTCACTCGTCACAACGAACCTCGGTTGACGACCGCCTGACCCTACGCCACCTGAGAGTCTCGGCCTTCTCTTCCCATTCCAGTTTATCCGACACAGCCCCCGTCGCCTGTGAGAGCGAAGATACTATCATGGAGCAGGATGTCACCCCTATCCCAACTTCGACCGCCTTCGCTCCAGCTGGCTACGCCTTGTCATCCGAAGAGCCAGCTCGCGACAGTGAGCAAGGCAGGCAAACATACATGGAAGACAGCGCTCGTAGCGATAGTAGAGGTGATGGTGATCACGACGATGAAGACGACGTTGACGATGACGACGATGGAATTGATTTAGTGATCCAAAGTCGCCAGAACCTGGTTCCAGAGACACGGTCTTTTGTTGCCAGTGCACCGCCAATGTTTTCCACAGCCTCATTGCACCCAGTGGAACACGCACAACTCTCCCCTCGATCAGCTGCGGCCCTGACAAGTAGCATGCACGCCGGGCGGTCGTCCTGGGGTGAACCGTCGCAAGTGACATCGTCCATCACAAACCAGCTTCCTGCCATGACACGACAGCAACAAACTCACAATTACGAGAACAACCCATACTTCCGTCGGGCTTCAATATCCATACTGACAAATCACTATGACAGCACGACCGCGGGCATGCCTTCCCCAATGACACAAGAACATGGATTTGAGTCCGAGCAATCCGTCAATGACGTCTCGTCATCGTCTGTAAACAGTCATAGTGAGCCACACTGCTCGGATGGCTCTCGACCACTTTCTTTTGAGGTTGTCTACGCTGATGGCGGTGATTTCAATGAGTCACATTCGGTAGACAATGTCCTGAAGAACGATGGCACCGTCTACTGGTAAGGCACTATTATATTTAGCTCTATGGCTGATGAAAAGTGATGGTGTTGTAGTTTTTTAATAGTGTTACGGGTGTACTGACCGATTCCTCTTCTTTCTTTTTTCGTTTCTGAAAAATCAACTGAAAACACGGCAGCTCACGGAGATCGTCCAACATCAACATTTGTCTAAAACTGGCCGAGGCAGAGCAATCGTTTGTGTTGACGGGCTTCAAGGCGCGTGCACCGACGTCTGGGTTCACAGCACCATGCAAAGAAGGACTGATTTTTGTCAGTCACGATCCAATTCCTCTCGAAAGAGTGTCGGTATTTGACAACATGACCAAGGATCGATACGACGAATATATGCGACGTATGACGCATGAAGGTGGAATTGAAGCTATGCTAGAGAAGCATGGTGCCAACTTTGTCGACTCATTCATGCCCGCTGCCTTCTTCCAATTGGAAAGCCCAGAGGAGTCTTGCTCCATTGAGTTTAACCCAGCGAGGTAAGGACAAACAAATAAGTGGAAAAAAGGGGGAGAGAGAGAGAGAGAGAGAAAGAAAACAAGCATAAACTAAAATGCGACATGGCCATTAACCACATGACTATACATTTGTTTTCTTAGATCGGGTCGTTATGTGCTTATTAAACTGTTGCGGGCTAGAGGTGTGAACTCGGAATGCCCTGAAAATATCGATGTACAATATCTCGGTCTATATGGTAAGGGCGCTTCTCCCCACCTCCAGCTTTATTTTTACTTTTATTTTTTTTTTGTTTGTGTCACACCACAAAACTCACTAGGATTCGTTGGTTGCCACCAATTTTTCAACTCTTCATAGGTTACACGGGAACTCGATCCTTTGCATCAGGCCAACTTCTCTAAATCTTAAGACAAACAATCAATGGGTTGGTCATCATGAACTCTTTTTCTAACCCCAACCCACTTTTCACACAGGGTTCACTTTTGGCCCTTGTTTTTGTTTTTGTCCCTGTTGGGACAAACAAAAGTTTTATCTCTGCCATTTATCATGTTATGTTGCTACTGTATCCTTTTTTCATTTTCGCTTTTTTCCAATTGTTTTTTTCTCATGTTCACCCAAAAAATATGAATGAAATGTCCCTTTTGTTTTGTATCATTTTTAAGATTTGAAATGCCTATATTTTTTCTCTCTTGTCATGTCATACTCTTTTATGCAGCTTATTCGTTTATCTCCTTTACGATAATCATGGTAGCATTTGTCTCTTGCTATCCTTTTTTCAACTACTTGCAAATGTAACAGTGTCACATCTCCAGTCATGACTTGTAATGAATAATGAAAGTTTTTTTAATGAAATGGATGTTATGCAGACAAAAATGAACGAATGGTAAACTATAGGCTACTTTCCCTTTTTTTGTGATATGTAAAACTTACAATCCAAGTACCATCGTCCACAAAACGCTTATCATTGTTCCAAAGATGACGCTGGTCCACCATGTCGGCCTCCAGCGCTGTATGGCCGAACTCTGAGCAGGGATAGAGACCAAGCCGAGGCCATTGCACTCGAGGCCGCCTGCCCGCATGGGGGCATAGCTTCCAGCCATGTTTCTAGACGGGCATCCAAACCCAAGGAAACTTGGACAGCTCTGGACGACATCGAAGCAGAGATCGATGCAAGGCAAGACTTCGGCATAGTCACCCGGGTTAAACAGTGGGTTCTGTGCCTGCTGCAGCTGTGGAATCGCGCCGCGCGACGTCGAAGAGTTTCGTGGCACCACTGCAGGGCCCGGGTTCTTCAGTTTCAGGTACGGGTTCTTGAGATCGTCGTCGGTGACGGTGGCAAACTCGGGATACCCAATGTTCCGAGGGTCGGTGACGTCTTCGAGGTCGGTACAGCGCGGGATCGAGACACTGCAGAGCCAGCGACGATAGGCGCGAGTGCAGTCTGTACAGTTGCGGATTAATGAATAGCTCGACTGCGAACAGTCGTACTGGCCAAGAACCTTGTCAAAGTTGTCCATCAGGTTCCGTGCAAAGTCGTCGTACATCCTACCAATCTCGGCTTGATGGCTCACATTTCCTGGAGGTGCTCCTCCTCCTCCTCCTGGTAGGGAAGATTGGGGTGTCACGGGCACCGAGTATGCTACCTCATGGCAGAACGAAAGATCCGTCAGCAATAAACAGTTATCGTGTCTCTTCGTTCTGAATGGAGTTATACCATACAGCACCTCGGCACCAGCCTGCTCCAGGACATCAGTCATGAAGAGCGCGAGATAGTTGGTGCCTGGTTGGAGTGAGTTGATGCGCACCTGACGACGTTGCCCAAAGACAGCAGGGTTGGGGTCGCCAGGCAGTACGCCATACGTGGATGGCGTGTCTCGGTAGGTGGTTCGACTGGTCTCTGTGACTGCCATCTGTGCCTTGGTCAGTGGGTTGGACTGCAGGGCATCGATGGCACAGAGAGACCGTGACAGTTCTAACGGATATTGTGAAGCTGGAACCACATACACTTTAAACGTTGGCACCGATCCCATAGTGAAATTATGAGTCAGGAAACTGGCATTGGTGTTATCTGTATCGTCCAGGACCAGCCCTGGTGCGGAATCATACCGTTGGGAATAGCCTGTCAAAAAAAAAGTGTTCAAGATTCCACTCATAAAGGTTAGTCCTTGCTTTTTTTGATTGCCTTCATCTCATTCACTGGCAAATTAAATTTAACGTAATGCCTTGTATAAAAATAATTCCGACAGAATGTACCTTGACTCGAGGCACTAACTTCAATCGACCAGCTGCCAGTCCACGAGCCCTGCATGGCTGGCGAGTACACGTTAAAGAAGAGATCCTTCTGGACATGCGCCGTGTACTGGATAAGGCCCTCTTCGCTGGTGATGGCGACAGAGTCCTTGCCAGGTCCAGGCGTGGTGTTTCCTTCTGAGGTCGACACATAGAGGATGAGTGGAGGACAGATCGCGGCAGGGTCGCTGGACTTTGGTGTCACGCATGTTGAGACGGAAATGAATACCGCGTACTTGCCGTCGGGGCCAGGTGTAGCTGTTGTAGTCACGCGTCCCGGCGTAGGAGTGGGTATTGCAACAGCAGGCGGAGATGAAGAAGGATATAATAAGGCTGTTGTTGTTGTTGCGGTGGTGTCGCTGGGCGTAAGATCTGCTTGCCGTTTCATTAACTGGTCAGAGTTTTGATCCAATGTATCCCTCTGCGGCGGCGATGGACTATAGATGATCCGCTCCAATTGGCGCCGGAGACGAAGACGTGGGAGTTGGGCATCGAGTGAGAAGTGATAGGTCTGGCCCTGACCAAGAGATACAATGTCGGCCAGCAGAACACCATCACGCAACTCGCGTGTTCCTGGTGGCAATGGCTGTGGCTGTGGTGGTCGTGGGGAGGATGTTGGCGTTGGCTGTTGTGGCTGTGCGCTGCCTGTCAAGGTTGGTGCTCCCGAGGAGATTGACGAAGGTGGGGATGGCTGAGCAGCAACGAAGGGAAATGCCTGGAGGACCAGCAGAAGGGCGATACCAAGTAGGGTCCACGCTCTCTGCTGGGATGCATGCGAATGGCCACGAGGACTTCGGGGCCTTTGCATGGGCATAGTATATATTATAGTGAGGTTTACAAGGAGGATGCCGAGAGTAGAGGAGAGGTAGTGGAGATGAGAATAGAGAAGAGGAGAGGAAAGAAGGGAAAAGGTTTTAAATGAGAGGGGAGTCGAGTTGGTGGAATAGGAGGCAGAAAAGAGATGACAATGTGAGAGCGAAGAAAGGAAGTACGAATAAAAGAGAGCAAGATTGCATTACATGCTTAAAGTTCTTTCGAATGCAACAGAGGCACAGACTTTGGTAGGTGGGGTCCCAAAAGTGGCTTGTGACCGCTCCAATGCCGCCCAGTTTCATCATGAGCATTCTCGACTGCATTCTCTACCCCTGTCTCCTTTCCTTTGTCTTCATTCTTTGCCCACTGTCTTCTCATCTCTCCGTCTCCTTGCCATTGCCTGTATCCTTCATTGATCAGAAATTATTGCACGTAATCTTTTATCTTATTCTTCCCACATTCTTATTCTCTTATTCCTCGTACAATCATTTCCCCGTTTTAGTTTGACACTTCGTGAAGACCATGCAGCAGCACGGACAAACTCTTATTATCAACTCACCTACTCCCGGTGACAACAGCCCAAAGGGCTCGCTGAGTAACCGGTAAGCACTATCATATCCATCATACAAGTCCCTAATGCGCTTTTACCAAATTCATGCAGGTTTCTCCTATTTAGGAAAAAACTTTGCATGTCCAAACCAAACGTATCCACTGTTTGTTAATATTCTTCCATTTATCCCTTTGTATTTCTATAGCTTTGCAAAGATTGCCCAGAGCCGTCAGAAAGCAGGCGTGGTGGTGGTTGGAACAGGAGGCATCGAGACGCGCCCCGGCAAGACTCTCGGACTCGGCTTTAATACTGGAATCCATCCGTCACAGCTAGGAGCCAGTGGTCAGCGCATCAGCACAACCAAGGGAGGCAAAGGCCGCCAGCACCTTCAGCAGACGACAGGATTGGCAGGTGTTCCAACTGCATCGATCGGGAAGGGAGGCAAGATTCTTGGCATCCAGACGCCAGCTGCCCTTGCAAGAGCCATGCAGGAGAAGGGCGGTGGAGCTTCCGAGGAGCTGTTGACAACGATGAACCAACCCATTATACACGAGGCGCGTGCACCTGGACGACGAAAGAGACCACAGTTGCGAGGCGTTGGTGCTGCTGAGATTTCAACTACACCGGCAATAGCGACGCACCCACGGCAACGCCCAGCCACACACCCTTCCAGACAGGCTCGGGCAAGTCCCTACGCTGCCGCAGCTGCGTCGCGACGAGGCGCTTCAAAGGCGGCAGCAGCGGCACCATCACGGTCACAAGGATATCAAGGTGCACAATCTGGGCCTGCTGTTCCAGCAGGAGCTGGCAAGGATAAAGGAAAGATCAAAGGCAAGAAGGCAGGCGTTAAAGGCAAGTCCAAAACCAAGCCAGCCAAGGCAACAGCTTCTTCGCTCGACTCGGATCTGACGGCGTACATGATGAAGAATGATTCGACGGCCTCGGCGATACTTGACAATGACTTGGACACATACATGGCGGAGAAACCTGATGATATGACCTTCTGATCAGGCATCCCAACCAGTTCAAGGATGAAAGAGGGGAAGCGGAGAATGAGAAAAGAAAGAAAAAAAAGAACGACATAGTTGCTCAGTTCCAAATTGAAAAGAAAAATATATGAATCTCGACCTTCCCTCTCCTATTCAGCTCTTGGACAGTATATTCTCTTCCTCTTGTAAGACGGATATCTTTGAAGCTCTGCTTGTTAAACATTTTTATCGAGCGCGACGCGTCTAAATCCTTGGTTAGACGGATATAGCTTCCTAGCATCATCCCCTGTTCGAATCTATTTTTACCTTTCGTTGAAATCTTTATCCTGTAATTAAGATAAACAATATATTGGCCATCATGGTTCTGCTGATGGTCAAATGCATGTTGCACACCTCTGTATGTCATTTCCTCACATGGCTGCACTGGAACTTGTATGCTCAAGTCGAAAAAATAATAGCGCGACATTTTCGCTTATACTCTGCCGTATCTCGGAGATTTGTGTGGAGTCAAGTCAATCAAAACCAGTTCCATATCACAAGCTCTCTTTCTATCTTCTTATTGTCGTTTGAGTCTGGCAAATGAATGATTACTATTTCCCTGCAGTGCTATATTGTCTAGATGGATACCTGGCATTTTCTCTTCGAGCATATAAACCCACCAAGTTTTCTTCACCTTTTCTCCCTCGTCTCTATACCTCTTCTCTTTCTCCACACACACCCAAAACATTCTACATAGTACCAAGGTCTAGTAATATAGAGATGGTCGCGCGTGTTTTCTGTACCGCCTTTGTTTTCGCTTCAGTGGCCTGTTTGTCCGCCGCAACGCCAATTCCAGCGTGCATGGGCAATGCCTGTGAACAGGACGTGAACTCGGGCAACGTTCAGCTCGGATCAACCACGACGATTGTGCCCCAGACAAACGTGGTTCCAATCACCAACTATCAGCCCATCATCCGTGCTGGCAGTCCCATTGTCATGGCGGAAAACCTCTGTGCTGGCTCCTCTGCTCTGTCCAGTCCTGCCTGTCTCCTCGGTGAGTTCTCCAGACCCTCACTGGACCGTAACGTCCGTATCGGCCCCTTCATTGGTGACTCGATGTCCTTTGGTGGTGGGTTTGGTCGGAGTAGTAGTGGTCTACCCGGCCGCTTGGCGCCCTTCATGGGTCGTCGCCCAATGCTGATGAAACGACAACTCTCCAAGCCAGCAGGCGAAGCAGAGGTTGAGTGTGTCCCTTCGGCAACGGTGTCGTGCGAAACATCGGTGTCTGGCGGCCTGACGGAGATGGGATCGCAGGTTTCAGCGGTGCCCAAGGTGGAAGTGGAGCCAAACACGGTTTTCCAGAACGCTGTGGAGGCCAAGGCCGCCGATGTCGAGGCCGCACCTGCAGCCCATCATGCGCTAGCACAAGAAGTGGTCAACTTGGGCGGTCATGTCAATGTCCAGCCACTCACCGAGGTACGACCCGAACACACGTACGCGCCATTTGTCACGAGCTTGCCGACCGATATTGTGGCAGAAGCTCCTACCTACCAAGCTCTTGACCAGTCAAGCGTGTCTCTGGGATCGACCGTACGCGTTCAGCCCACCACCACAGTTCGGCCCTTGACGATTTATCAACCTTCCATCAAGAGTAGGCATTCTATTTTGGACTTTTTTTTTGCTATGGAAGAATGATCTCCTTACATGTTACTAAAAACCCAAATCTGCCCAATGTGTTGCCTGATTAGGTCTGCCATTCAAGATCACCCAAATCACAGCTTGCGATGCGTACGCGGGTGGTATCCCAATCCCGCGTCAGTCGTATGCCCGAGCTCGCTATGTTCGTCCTGTCCCAATGGGTGCATCTATGCCTTTCTAGGAGGTTTGACTACAATCCTCTCTAAAAACCTCGACTCTCGTCCACACACTCATAGACACAATACATAGCTTCCATCACTCACTCTCGCTTGTTTTCTATCTCAACCCCCACCCTCCCTTCGAATGCGACGCTTGTTGATCTCGGACTTGTTTCTCCTTTTCGCTCACGGTCTTTTACGCATTTTTTTTGGTCCGAAAACTCCAATACCAGAAACCAAATAAAAAAAATGCCTTTGGATGACAACATGATATAATATCCCTTGTATGCTGAATGGCTTTAACTATGCGGATCGAGTGGGCCGTACATGCTTTGGAATGGACAAAAGAAAACGATACCTTGTTTACACAAGGTGTTGAAGGCCCAAATGATTTCAGCATAGGAGTTTAACCAAGAGGGAGGCCGTGCGATTCTGACCAGTATTGAGATGAATCCTTTTACAACAACATTTACATTGTATCATTCAAGTGCGGAAGGAAGTAAACTTTATGACAAATATAGAAAGAAAAGACTACTGCTACAAAAGGGGGGGGACGGGGGGAAAGAGGGTGTACATGAATGAGTATAGATGAGGGAGAAAGAAGAGGTAAAGAATGCCTAATTTTGGATGTGTAACGCTTGTTTGGAAATGAGTTGTAGAGAAAAAAAATAAAAAAATGTGTAAACGAACGAAAGGAAACAGATGAGAATGCAAATAGGGTGGCTACTATTATGCTTTCCCCATTTGCATTCTCAATTCCACACCACTACTGTTCAACTTTGGGGGGGGATTTGCTCTTTTTGAATGTATATGTGTTTTTGTTCCGGTCTCTCCTCCACTCTTCCTTTCTCCTTGTCGTGATAGGGGGAAGGGGGTTACTAGGGGCAGGTAGATCAATGTGCCTTCTAGTCCAGATTCTTGCGGACCTTCTTTCGTCCTCCTCCCAGTTCTTCAAACTCTCGGAGCAAATCCTCCAAAACGTCCGGTCGATCCAGCCAACTCTGGAGCTGTGCGGCCGTCCATCGCGTCTCGGCTTCTGCCGTCAAGCACCGCAACAGCATTTCGCGTGATCGTAGGCCC
>JAAAIY010000045.1:101578-144607 GCA_016098105.1 Actinomortierella wolfii
TGTACCTCGCGCTCCAACTGGAATCGGATCTGCTCATCGCTTGACACTAGGTATCGGATCGTCTTCAGATCATCCTCGATCGCTCCGTTCCACGGCGACTTTCCACTAAACACTCGCCAGATCAGCACTCCCAACGAGTACATGTCCTCCAGTCGCGGGTCTACCGGTGGAAGCGGTTGGTGATCGTACTTGTTGCGTGGCAAGGTCAAAATCGAGCGGTACAGCTTGTATCCGTGGTCTGGTGGCAGGATCACCTTGGGAAGCAGCGCCAGCTCTTCTTCCGGTACTTTGTCAACCATGCTCCATCGCTTGACCTCCTCCTCCTGGACAAATACCGATTTTCCAAAATCAATAACCCGCACCTTGGGTCGAGGCGTATTGTCTGACAACCGCTCGTTTGGATCTTCGTCCACCATGATATTAACCTCGCTCAAGTCTCGATGTGCCAGTCCAGCCCCATGAATTGAGCACATGGCCGACACCATATCTCGAATCAGGCTCAGCTTTTGTGCTGGGCTTGGGTGGCGGCGGGGGTTGGTCGCGTATGCTTTGAGTGTGTATGCATATCTGTTGGACAAGTAGGAAACAGTGAAATCATCAAGTTAATATCATTTCAAAAGTATACAAGTACATGTAAAAAAAATGCAAAGAAATGCTTCCTTACTTTGTCATCGAAAGTCCAACAAGCTGATCGTCTTCGTCATCAATCACTGCTTGGATTTGGCCAACACCTTCCAGATCGCGCAGCTTCAGCAAGCAGGCCACTTCTCGTACACGTTGCTCAAACGACTCCGAGTCCATCTCCTTAAAGTTTTGTACAACCAATCCATCTTGTCCTCGAACATGGTATATCCGCTTGAAGAGGCCATGCGCAGAGTCAATTGTCAGCGTCGGTTCGATCGAGTTCCAGCTAATATAGGGCACTCCCTTCGCTTGTGCAGCTGTTCATATAGTACAAGCGAAACGCATGAAGAAGAAAAAAAGAGTTAGCGAGATGATTATACTTAATATACAGTGAACTATTGCCACGCTCGTTCGCTCTTGCTCCCCTCCTTGTTCAGAAACACTAGGAACATACCAGTCTTGAGATCGCGAAGAAGTTGTTCTTCACGTTTAGTCAGAGACTGCGAGAGCGGCGCTTTATACTGGTGTGCAACAGAGGGTTCTGTGACAGGGTGCGTTGCTTTCAGCTCATCCTGTGTAGTCGGAGGCGTCAAAATGGCTGGGGAGCGTTCAGATGCAAGGCTATCCGATTCAGAAATGGAGGGCGAGGCTTTGGCGATATCGGCGACGGGTTTGGCAGTAACTGCGGTAGATGTCGAAGTCGGCGTCTCAACTGAAGGGGCTCGCTCCTGTGGTGGTGAGGGCGTGGCAGTCTTCAGTGCCGGGATTCTGATACGGACCAAAAGACGGCCAGCCTCCGGCTGATTGTCAACCTCCACCATTGACAGCGAAGATTCACGGCTGTGGCCCTTGGTGGCTCCACGTGGCTTCCTCCGTGCTGTACCTGCTGTAGCGCTGATCGAAGACGAAAGAGTAGCGGCTGAGCCGACACGGTTACCTAGAGCAAGGTTCGACCGAGCTTCACGCGTCATGGGTGGTGTAATCTCGGCAGGAACACGGGCAACCACCGTCACACGTGCCTTTGATGGATGTGGAATCGTCACGCCCAAGGCTTCGGCAAACGCCTCTTGCTCTTCGAAACTCAATTTTGGATGGCCGGTAAAGGGAATAACCTCGTGTCGCATCTTGCTCAGTGTGCCTTTTTCAAACTTCGAAGGGACGACCACGTCAATGTCCAGAGCTTTGATACACGCTGCAGTGACCCATGCTGTGGGACAATCGAGATCAATGACTGACACCATATCGTGACGGCGGCCGAGCGGCTTAGCAATGACAACCCGGGCACGGATGCGAACCACGCTGGCGCCAGTTGTCTCGTCTGCATAAGCCTTGCCGACATGCATGTCAGTGAAAATAGCAATCTTAGCCTGGGGCTCGGAAACGCACTTGCTCAGCACACTACGGTTCTTGTTGATGAACATGCGCAAGAAGCGTGGATTCTCGGGCGATAGCTCTTGCTTCTCCATCGATGCTTCAAAAAGAGGCTGGTGGAACGTAGCAAAGAACTCTGCAGATGCCACTGTCATCTTGCGTTCCATCTCCCGAAGGTTATGCGCACGGAAGATATACAAAGAGCTGATATTGATAACAAATACAAAGAAAAACAACGTCAGATTCTAGGCTATCATATCTCATAATAGTTCATCATAGAAAAGATAGCCATATAATCATACCCAGGTTCAGAGAGCATGCATTGGTCGGCCCGATACAGCTCGCGGGCATCTGGCGGCAAATCAGGCAATATACTATGTGTGCAACAAAAGGAAAATCAGTACTCTTGCTCCATGCAATTAATGACTGTACCTCAGTCCAGCAACAGTTCACAGAATATCAGGTCATCTCTTACCCCTCTTGATAAGGTGTCATGGCCTTTTTGTAGCATGCCTGGTACTGCTGCGCCTCAAGGTAAATAGGATGACCAGGGGCATTGAAAAAAGTGGCATTTTGGTATATCCGACGGAGATCACGCTCAAACTCGCCCAAGGTGTTGTAGGTTTCCTGTCCAGAACCAGGCGAGAGTCTTCGCCATAGACGTTCTTCTACCGTTCGTAGGTCCATTGGCTTTTTGATTACAGAATGGTAGTTGGTCTCGGCCAATGGTACCTTGTTGATGAAGCTCTTGCAAACAGGGTCACTCCATAGCATGTTGAGGACTTCCATACCGATGCGGATGATCTTAAGTGGCTCGAGTGGGATGTTGCTGTTGTCAGAGGTTGGAAGGTCTGCGTCATTCGACGGCATAGGAAGAACAATCATGACACCATTATCGGCTGACGCAGATTGGCCTTGTGGGGTGTGAGGTCGAGCAGGGGAGGAGGAGCGTTCCTTGGTCGATGGCGTTGCCGTGGGTGGTGTGGGTACACGAGCTGGCGATTGATCCTTGTGGAGGTGCTTGCTCTTCATCTTGGTCTTGGACTTTGGATTAGGAACACGGATCAAGATAGGCTCATGCTGAGAACCAGCCTCAGCGTTCGCTTGCTCCTTGGGTGCCGCTGTTTCTTGGAGTGAAGCATCTGCACCGCTAGTTGAAGTTCGATGTCCAGTTCCTGAACGGATTGCCAGCTTTGAGGAATGCAGAAGATGCGGAGGAATTCGAAGTGTTGGCTTGATCCCCTCTCCAATTTTGATCTTCTTTTCGGCTATAAGAACCAACGTAAACACGTCATTTTCGAACAATAAAAAAAAACAATAGAGCGTCAGTGTAATGGCCCAAAACGGAGAGTAGCTGTGAGAGATTAAAAATGTCAACATAAGGTGTATGCGAGAACTGGAAATATACCTGGAGCAACAGACTCATCAGCCATAGCGCTGTGCTTCCGTTTTGAATTATCTGCATCACCCTTTGTGGAAACGCTTGGAGAGGATGTGCTAGAGGATGGCGTAGCAACAGCAGAATTTGGTGTTGAACGAATGGCACCTCGTTTCCGGAACACATCAGGCAGATTGGGGAGATCTCGAGGGATACGGATCTTGAATCCAGATGTTACTCCAGAGGTAAGACTCGTCGACGAACCTATGTAAGAACAGGACAAAGTGTGAACATGCAAAGAATTTTGTGAGTATTCTATCATCACCATGCCAAAATCAGGACGAACAAGAGTCGTCCTTTCTTTTCTTTTTCTCAAGCTATTGCTCCCACATACCATTGTCCTTCTTATACGTAGAATCTGGAAAGAGAAGCTGAGGATACTTGGGCGAGTCGCTGGAAGGCGAGCTCTTGGAGGAGCCAGTCAGTTTTGCATAGTTTGGCACGTTCGGCGGGAAGTGGAGCTGAGGATATTTGGTAGCCTGATCCGAACGAGGACTCTTGGACGATCCACTTGCCATGGGTGAAAAAATGTGTGGATTCGAGCCGTAGTAAGGGGAGAAGGCGTACAGGTGTTGCGGAGCAATGTTGGTCAATGGGAATAATGACCTTCCTTCGTTCATGTCCTGCGCCTGACGCTTCTGGTTTTGCACAGCAAATTGTTGTTGTTGCTGTTGTTGCTCTTTGAGGCGTCGCTTGAGGTTGATGGCCTCAATGATAGCCTGCTGCGATCCAGGCGCGGGTCGAGGAGACGAAGCGCCGTCGTCCAAGGAAGACGCGGAATCTGTCAGACCAGCCACGGTTGAATGCTGTGGACGTGGAAAGGAAAGGCGGCCCTGCTCAGAGGAGGATCGGTTCTTGTCCTCCAGTATGACTTCTTCGGATCCTGGTTGAGAGGGCTGATCAAGCGGAGACCTCGACAACAACGACTGCTCGAGATGCTTTCTACGGTCGGACCGCAGGCTAGCGGGTTGTTTGGCTGGTGGGAGAGTAGAGCTCGGAATGTTGGAAAAGTTGGTGGTGGTCCTGACTGCAAAGGACAATCCAAAAAAAAACAAAGTCTACCAAAAGCGAATAACTAGCACAGAGTATCGCTGGATTGTCGAACGAAAAAAAAGTTGCCTCCACGATATCAACTTGTGCCGAGGATGACTTTGCAAGGCAGCAAATCAAGGATGAAAGAGTTGCCAGGCAAAGAAAACTAAAAGATCGATCTGATCTCAATCAACACAGAAGCGACCTCTGGCGGCGAATGTAGCTTGCCACAACGTTCAGATAGACGAATCGTGCAAGACGGATACGCTTAATGAAGTACGATGGAGCTAGAGTATGATACGAAGGTTGCTATAGCTGACGGAAAGGAACAAAGAAGGAAGAAGAACGAAGAAGGATGAGTATTGGACACTTTGGCGGTCGGATGGACCATAGAGGTCTGCAGGCAAAGAATAAGTGCATAGGGCTGCACCACTCAAACGCGGCACAGTCAAATACGCACAATAAGCAACTGAGCAATGGAGGCTGGTAGCGAGATGAGAGAGTAAGGAGAAGTAAGGGATCGATGAGAGGAGAGAGTGGATGCGTGAATGAAAATCGAATGGCAACAAGGTGTGGAGGAACAAAGCACCGACAGAGAATAAAGAGAAAACAAGATTTGGATTCAGAATCTTGGTGGGTCAAGCCGAGGGATTCGTTCGGCGACAAAAGGCATACCTGGCACACAAACTAGGAAACAAATGCCAATGAATGCAACAGAGATGGCGGGATTCTGAATGCTCAAGTGGAGAGAAGACAAGTGCATGTAGTAAGAGGCGAAGTCCTTTGCGTGTGATGAGCAATCACCGTTGCTGGCAAGGGGAATCAGTGTGTATATGAGTATATGCTGGAAGTGTTGCGTGTAGGTGCTCCAGAGCCTTTCAAAGAAAACACGCCTCTCACGCTCAGTTTCTCAGACTCGTCTCTTGAAAGCCCCAAACCAAAAAAAAGCAACTTGAGCGTATAGTGGGTTAAAAAGAACAATGAGAGTGTGCACATCGGCCACATCCACAGCCGCAAACAAGAACCTGACGAGCACAAGAAGCCAGATTGAACAAAATGGAGTGTGGATTGGGTGGTAGTTGGATAATCAAAAGTTGGATGAAGGAAGAAAGTTCAGAAGGCAAGCACAATGATGAACAAAGGAAGGACACACTCTTGTAATATTGAGAAGGAGAAAAGACCAAGAAGGTGAATGGACACGAGCAAGGTGTAGGGCAATGGCAAGTGGCACCCATCTGGCACCCATCTGGCACCCATTTCTTTTGAAAAGATATGCTGGTACTGCTTGTTCCCAATGTCGGCTATGCCAGTGCTCGCTCAGTAAGCGCAACAACAATAGCACACATAGACGACATCGGGTCACATAGTGAAAGCGAAAGTTCCATCTTAGAACTTGTGATAGGACATGCCAGTAGCAACACTATGGACCAAAAACATGTCATGCCGACTCGATGGCTGACACACCATGACAGAGATGTAGAAATAGGTGCCATCTCTATTACCAACGCTTGATTTTGTTTTTGGCAAGCAGTCGTTGCAGATGTTATGATAGGACTGGAGGTAAGAGAGGAGGAAGGAGGGAAGGAAGGAAAGTGCGTATGCGGTGGGATCTGCTTGTTTCTATCCTACATTGGGACCCCAATGTGTGAAACGGCCATCTCTTCCGAGCCAGCTTACCTGCGGCTACTTTGACAACGAACAAAGATCGTGGATGAATGCTAGATTGCTGTAGAAAATGTAGCAGACAGCAGCGACGGGAGAGTACGCTTGAGGAAGGAAGGGAGGATAAGAGTGCTGAGAGCGACAAGAAGAACGAAAGGAAAGGAAAGGAAAGGCACAGGAGTTGTGTTCAGTCAGACAGGTCACCGAAGCACAATGATGGCCCTTCCGCACAAGTCGGTTTTTCTTTTTTATTTTTTTTAGTGGCTGCCCAAAAAACATTGCCCTAACGCTCCAGCCAAGGGTGAGCTGGTGCCAGGGGAAGGGGGAAAGAAACCTATACCCACCTCGGTGGTGAATGTGGCAGGATGGAATGAGTTCAGATGAAGACGTCTGCATGCAAAAGGGTTGCTCATCCTCCTCGACTGCTCCAGGTGTCCCGAAATGGACACCCCCACTCCTAAAACCGCACAATGACCAGCAGCACTCTCTCTCCCCTATTCGATGAGCAACGTGGGTGGAGAGGCCTCAACCAAAACAAACAATTTTCAAAAGTCATTATTTCTCAACACTTCACGCTGGTTCTCGCTCACTTCGCTCTGCCCGCGTGCTATGGTCAGGCACTCAGCCTCTGCACTAACTGTAGATGTGAACATTGGTCCATCAGGGACCTGTTCAAACCAATGATAGAGAATTGGACCATGTATAGTATTTTTCATGTTGAGCAGCTTTATTCTTCAAGCTTCCATCTCATGAAGTTCCATGACTTTACTCCAGCGTTACGGCATAAAGGGAACAAAGAAGGCTATCGAGTCATGGGGATGCCAACGAGTGCATGCATTTGGTATCATGCCTATGTGATGCCCCATCCCAGCCATGCAATCCATAACGCTGCACAGTGTAAGAGTATGGGACAGCGTCAACGTGAGCCCTTTCCAACAGATGATGCATTTTTAGGATGGGTATGTATCATGGAATCCTCCTTTCCCATGTACGGGGTTCATCAAGAGTGATCCCCACTCTCGGACTCTAGCATGCAGGCCATCAGCATTGCCAGGGGTTGCCATAAACTTGAAGTTATCATGGTGCATATTTTCCAGGGTGTGTAGTACACCCAGTCTTGGAAGCTGTTGAAGAGAAATCCCAATCTTTCATGCACAGCATTGGGACACTTCATTGCCTTTGAGCTTGCAGATTTTGTGCTCATTCGATGCATGTTTGATCGGGGCATCTTCTAATGCCATGTTCTGCAAACTACGCATAATGTCATCTCCATAGATGTCACTTGGCTGATGCTCTACTTCCTGGCCCGGACACACACATGCTGACAACACGAGAAAGCGCGAGAGGGAAAGAGGGGCGTTTGTGGAAATTTTGGCGTATTTCGCCGTCACTGACCAGAAAGCTACCTCGGCTCTTTTTACTCCTGGTCGCCGAGTCCTTTTTCTCGGTTCTGATGTTGTTGCTCGGACAGTTTGATGCTATCTCGGGTATTATGTCGTGCGGCTCCCACTACACGATCTCTCTCGAGGCGTTTAGAGCAGCAACGTAGAGAAGAGTCTAAACTCTTAACAGTCATGGTAACACTCGCTCGTTGCCATTGACCAGTATAAAAACGGTCTCCCATTCCACGTCTGTTGTCTCTCACCAGAACCAAAAGTACACTTCCTCTTCTTACAACCTAGAAAGACACTCACTTCAAAACTTGCTATATACTCCAAGAACACCTTGCACTCTCCATAACATGATCAGCATCCTCAAGATCTCGGCTTCCCTGGCCCTCTTTGCCTGCGCTGCCAACGCTGTTCCCTTGTACGAAGGTGCTGACTTTGGCGACTTTGGCTCAGGCTGCGCCGGAGGTGCTTGTGAGCAGTCAGTCAACTCAGGCAGCGTCCAGCTCGGTTCGAGCACTACCATCTTCCCCGAGACAAACGTGATCCCCATCACCCGCTATCAGCCCTATGTGAAGAGCTATGCCCCAATCATTGATTCTGAGTGCGATTACCCATTCGGAGGTTATGGTGGTTATGGCAGATATGGTGGCTACGGTGGCTACGGTGGCTACATTGATTACGGTAACTTTGAGTTGGGCAGTCGTGGCCTGGGCAATCTATTCAAGCGCCAGATGGACCCTTCCCTTCAGATGCAGCAGCAAACCCAGGTGGCCCCTGACTGCGTCCCCTCCGCAACCGTGAGTTGCGACATCCCCTTGCCCCAGTCAAACGTAGAGATGGGATCTCAGGTCGGTATCGTGCCCTCGACCCAGGTCATGCCACAGACTTTTTACCAGGGTGCTGTCCAGTCCCTGGCCGCCAATATTAACGCCGCGGCTGCTGAGGCATCAGTTCTCCCACAAGAATCTGTCAACCTTGGCTCGAACGTCGACATCCAGCCGGTGACTCAGGTGCTTCCACAGACCTTCTATCAGCCGGTCTTGAACAGCCTGGCTACCGATATTCAGGCCGCACCCGCCCAGGACTACAACCTGCCCCAAAGCAGCGCCACCCTAGGATCAACAGTCGGTATCGTTCCGGTGACGACCGTGCGTCCATTGACTGTCTTCCAGCCATCAATCCAGAGCTTGCCGCTTATTATCAATGCTCAGACAAACTGCGAGCAAGGCCTCTCCTCCGGTGCATTGCTTGCTGGCGCTGCTGGTGCTGGTGCTGTCCCACTGAATGCAGCTGCCGCTCCTGGTTCGGCTTTTAGATCTACATTTGGCTCGTCCATGGCCTCTGGCATCCAGCTTATGGGTTCCAGCTTGTCGGGAATTCGCTCTGGTAGTCAGATGGCTGCTCCTTGCGCTTAATGCAATGGGAATGGTATGTAGGGGGATCTCTTTTCATCAACTTCTCTGGTACGAAACTTTACAGACTCACTGGCAGTTACTCCTCACAAGGAGTCGGGAACAGTCTTGTTCTTGCCTCTCCCAAATCGTTGATACCCACACTCTTAGCTTTTTTTCTTGATTGTTATCTTCAGACAAAAGACAGCCATGAAAATAAAATGACAGTGATTTTTTCAAGACAATAGAACTGAATGAATGTTGGTAATATCGTAGCCGTTGGCCCAAGTGTAGTGGAGAAAATGTAGCTTCACGAAAGAAATTCGATGTTGTTGTAAAAAAAAAAGTACACGGTATTTTATTATTTCAATCTGTGGGTGGGTAAACGATTATGGAAATCAGAAGGGGATATAAAGAAAAAAGGGAACCAATGTCAGAGAAGAGTAATGAAGATGCAATAGGTATTTCCTCTTCAAAGAAGCATTACAGTGAAGGAGCCAAAAGCGATTGCCAAAAGAGTGTACAATGCACCAGAGTGAGCGTGTGCCACAGTTGTAGCGCCAGAAACAGCGCCCTGTCTGATGCCACCCTGTCCGCTCTGAGAGGTTGACGAGTTTTCCTTGCCAGCATTAGGCTGACCGTTGTTAGTGCTGTCCTTGTTGGCGCTCTGAGGAGTGTTGCTCTTAGGGACAGTAGAGTTGATGTTCACCTTGGCGGGGTTAGGCTTGCCACCAGGAGTAGCCTTAAGATTCTTGATGCGGAAGATGCGATCCTGGACGACGGTTGAAGCTCCGGTTTCCACTACCTGGATGTTCTTGCTTTTGTTCTTCACCAAGAAGTTGTACATTGGGGAGACAATCGAGTCCAAGTAGTATCTCTTTTGCTGTTTCTTTGTCTCAGCTGCGCCCACTTTCTTCTCATTCTTTCCTTCGTCCTCCTTGATAGCAGCCTCACGCTTAGCCTTGGCTGATGCGAGGTCATCCGAGGTTGTCAGGACCACGCGAAATTTCTCAGAAAAGTCAAAGTCAGACTTGATTGTAGACGGGATTGCCCAGCTCTTCCACATGAATGGCTCACCCTTGCTTGCAAGATCCTTTGGGACTGGAGTACCGGGGGGAACAATCGTCATCAACTTGACTCTACCAAACTCATCATAAAGATCCAGCGAAGCTGTCTGTGGAATCTTTGCGCCCTTGGGGGAAAACATCCAAAAGTCAATCTTGGATTCGCCAGCTCGGTAGGTTGGTCTATAGTTGAGGTAGTAAAAGTCCATTGCTGGCCCGGTTTCAGGAAGATAGGCCAACTTTTGTTTTCCTTGAACATTTGCCTCGATCTGGAGCTGCAATGGTAGTGGAGATGTCTCTGAAACCTTGAATGCCATGGCATTCACCACATTGGCCGCGGCTGGTTTGTGCTTGGCTGGAGCGGCCTGAGCGAGCAACGGCCCCGATTTGACTGCAGCCAATAGGGCAGCAACCCAGACAAGTGACATGACACCCAGCGCAATCTTGGTGGATCGCTTGCTGAGAGTAGGTGCGGGAGAGCTAGACGTCAAAGGCATGATAACTTTGTTGAAGGTCGAGTGGATAAAAGACTTGTCCAGAGAGTAATTGAAGACGGTATTCATATACGTCAAAATATTATAACTGGAAAAATTGAAGCTCAATGGCGTTTGAAAGATGGCAATAGGCAGGGGGTCGTGACTTTGTAGTGGGTAAAGGGAGTAGATTTCGTGTCAATTGTTTGTCTTTTTTTTTGTTTAGTATTTGGTATTTGTATTTGGTATTTGGTATTTGGTAAAGAGAAGTGTTGATATCGAGGATATAGAACATACAAGAGAAGGATAACCTCGATCAATGCTTTGGTTTTTATACCCTAGGTATTTGGCGGCACGCCAGGGCACCACCGACCAATATGTTAACCCGAGAGAAGGGACCGAGGAAGTGAAACCATTTGGTCAGCATCGATACGCCAAATTACAGCCTGGATAGAAATAATCGACGTGCTAGCAGTAAAGTTAAGGGAGTGAATCGGGATTCCAATGTCTCGATATTCATAAGATCTTTAGCAATCCCAAGTACGCCCAGTACGCGTCCTACGATGAATGCCTAATATCTTTTTCTAGTAACATATGTCCGTCTACGATCCTCGGGAGAGTATATCTTGCCTTTAAACTTTTATGAAGATAATAGGGTAGCCATTGTATAGTGATGAAGCCACAGGGACGATATATCATCGAAATAGAATCAACGGTGTACCTGACCCCATCTCTATAGATACTGTACCCACCCAAATTCCCAGACACTAAAGCATTAACTAACCAGTTATGTTGGGTAATCTCATTCATGTGTGTTTGCTAGTTGCTTATTGATTGGGCAACTAGCGTTATAGCACGTCCTCGACCACTCAGAAAGTGATGCAAGATTTCAAAGTCGAGTGAACCGTCGCTTTTCGACGGGCACAATCCAAATGGCCTCCCTCCCCAATGTAGAGTCCAGGGATGTACATCTGTGTCAACAAAGAACCCACTCTACACTGATTATTCACCAGATAGATATACATATTGTGGGGGCGGTGAAACAAAGATCTCATTCTCATAGCGAACTGCAGGAGTTGCTATGGCAAGTAGAGTGGCTTAGCATGAGTAACGTCCATGCATATCTTGTCCCAATATCCCTCCGAGTTTATCCCAGGAGTTAGTGAAAGAAGATTAAGAAACAAACAACCCGCAAGTTAGGGGATACATATCAATAACCAATCATTTGTGCACCATTCCTAGCCAAGATCCTAGCCGGAACGGGAGAAATGTAAAAGAGGAGGCCACTGGAACCCTTTTGCTCAGAGATTGAGCCTATTATCGTTGTCGCTTCGTGTTCTTTCCCCCATTCTATCATGCATGCACGCGGACAAGCGGAGTGAAAAAAATAGTTTATTGTGGAATCATATTACCCCGGTTTTTACACGAGTTCCCATATCGAGGAACATTGGCAGTGAGAGTGGAGGACTTGTGTTGGCGTTGCCCGAAAAAAAAAGAGAAAAAAAGGTGGGGACAAGAACTCCGACCGACGCATGCAAAGCCCAAACTCGATCGGCATATGTGGGGAAGAGGTAGGAGGGTTGAACGCAACGTTGAACGGAGGTTTCAGATGGAATACTCTAAAGCATATATTTTAAGTACCAAAATGAACGCGTGTAGTGTAGAGCCCTAGATGCCGTCCGTTCGCAGGTGAACGTAATGAAGTGGCATGTAGGTAACATGCACACAGTGCTTTGGGACAGATGAACAAAATGTTGTTTATGTATATTGATCCGCAGTCCAGTTTTCCACGTAACTACACGAAACTGCTCACACAGCCAAAAGAAAAAGAAAGGCACGCTTCACATGAATCAACCGGCTAATGTAGTAGTTTGGGTATGGGAAATACCATATTACTCCAAAGAGAAACCGAGTCTCGGCAGGATTGAATTCAGTCAAATGTAGATTCTGTGAACACTTGCAAAAAATAAAAAAAAGTGTCGCGGAGGGAAGCATTTCCGAATTTTACAAACTTTACACGCCTAGATCCACTTTTTTGGCGTTGGCTTTCCCGTGGCTTGTGACAGTCCTCCAATGAAATTCTTTGATTCAAGCAAGGGGGATCTAAGAGAGTGAAAATTACCCCGCATCCAACTCACTACCCCACATTTTATTTCAAGCCTGCCAACGTATGCTTCCCTCCACTTTGTGAAGCAGAATATTTTCACTTGAAACATCTTGGAAGAGGATATCATTGAATATCGTCTTGCACCCATAATCTAGAGTGTCAATATAATAATGTCCACTACCTGACAGAGAAAGCTGATAAACCAATCATCAATACCAGATTCCTTTCTGGAGGGTGAAACGCACAAGAAGGGGCACGATCTCCATTTGTAGGATGCTTCTGAGATCAGTTAAAGTAAAGTTTAGTTATTGTGAGTATGTTGGTGGTGTGTATCCACTTTTTTTTGCCACAGTTCCCAAAGTTTTCTTTTTTTTTTAAGAATAGGCGAGTGAATGATATGTTCGCATGAGGCTGTTTAGTGTGAATACAGGAAAGAAAATGTGTTACTTTTCACCAAACAGCTACGGGAAGGTGAAATGGTATAGACTAATGTTTATTTTGCCACATGGACCACCAACGGAAACAAGGGTGAGACGATGGATATGCGATAGGGAAAACAAGGCCCCATGGTAGTGCATGGATCTGGACGACGCATAAAAGCGGGCGAGTGAGTTAACCAATCCATCGATTGGATGCGGCCGTGTCACAGACCAATGCAAATAAACAAAAAGGCTCCACCCATTTTCTTTTGTCATACTAGATCTAGTGTTCGCGACGGAAAAGAGGGGCGTATGAAAAGAAAATAACGGACGAGGGAAGGAGCAGAGTGCAGAACGGGTTTTGCCTGTGAACGTTCTTTCTAACTCCACTGGCTAAATTACATGGTGTATTATCTGAACACCACGAGATAGGCGGTCTTGAAATGGCAAACCCCTCTTTGCCATGTATGGGAAAACAGGGCACAGATTTTCATACCCCGGCTACCCCGGACGCCCGCTCAACTCAAACCCCCCGGACGGACCTTTGTCCAACGGACCCCTATCCCAGCTCCGTTATAAAAACCCGATTCACTTCCCGCTCTGTCTTTCTGTTTTGTTATCTCGAACAGACGCTTCCTATTTCTTCTCCTTTTCTTTCGCTTGGATACCCTTTTCCTTTCTTTCCTCTTTTCCTTCTCTGCTTCTCCCTACCTTGACACTGAATATCATTTCCAGTGTCCTCGGCATCTCCTACCCCCTCCCCCTTTGTTTTCATTCTCGTTACCTGTGCGATTGTGGTAGATCTACTTTTACTCATCTAACCACTTCACTGCCTTGATCCGGACCACGAAGCACAACCACCATTGCAACAAAATCAACCCTTTCATCCCATTTATAACAAAAGCTTACTCTTCATACGCCTTGGCAACAAGGTCCTTAATCTATTTCAACTCCCCTCTATCACTTCTTTCTCAATCTATCCCAGTATTGTGGATATTTTCGAACCTAAACGAACATGTCGCCCGTGAACGCTACCACCAACAGCAGCTCCACTCAAGTCAACGAAAAGGGCCAGGATCATCACCGTGGCCGCGAGAAGGGTCACCGTCGCTCCGGTTCGCATTCCCGTCGATCGATCTCGCTCTCTCGCCGCTCGTCTTTTGAGTCAGCTATCCAAGGCAACGGCGTTGTTCTTGCCAAGAATGAGCGCCTCCATGGCTCCAGCCGCCCGACCTCGATCAACGCCACGTATGACGAAGACGTGGTGATGGAATCTGGCTGGCGTGGTTACCTTGTTGTCTTGGGAGGCTTCTTAGTAAGTATTTGTGAATATGATGTCAGATACAAAATTCAGTACCAGCTTGATGAAAGAGGGGGAAAATACTAGCTGCATTCGGAGGGAAAGAGCTGGATGGGAATGCGGCTTAGGAAGCCAACTCCGTGAACCATTGAAGCAGTCCATGGGGGTGTTTGGCTTTGGAAAACATATGAAGTAGAGAAATCTTGTAGCCCCACATTTTACCATATTCAACCCAACTCACCCACTTCGACTTTTGAGCACATTGTGCTTGGCCTCGTTTCAACCAGCCAGTGGGGTGGCTATCCCCTTTTTTCCGTGGCTGAGGTGCACCCCATTGGCCCCCTCTAAAAGCTTGTGTTACCAGAGCCATGTCACCTCCGGTTTTACTCACTTTGCCCTCTTTAGTCCCCCAATCAACAGTACGCTGACGAAACTTACCACCACCTCCACAAAATAGGTTATTCTCGCTGCAATTGGCTTTGTCTCCATTGCAGGTATCTTCCAGGCTAAATGGCTTGAGATCTATAGCGAGCAAGGCAAGTCTCCCTCGCAAATCTCGTTCATCTCTTCGCTCGCCACTGGCTTCCAGTTTGGTTTCACGCTCATTGCAGGCCCCGTCATGAACCGCTTCGGCTACAAGGTTATCTTGTACTCTGGCTGCATCATTGGTTCGGCCGGCCTTCTCCTGGCATCGTGGACTACCGAGTTATGGCAGCTGTATATCACCCAAGGTGTCATGTTTGGCATTGGTGCTTCGCTCCTCAACCTGGCTGCAACAGCAATCCCCCCACTCTGGTACGACAAACACCGCGGCACTGCCATGGGAATTTGCTTTTCTGGCGCTGGCATTGGTGGTCTGATCTTTGGTTTCGTGATCCCGGCTCTGATCAAGTCGCTCGACGTCTACTGGGCCCTGCGTATCTTTGCCATCTTCCACTTTGTGTGCTCGCTCTTTGCCGCCATTGTCATGCGCGCGCCTCGCCAGCTCTCGGGCCCACCCATCCAGGCCAAGAAGGACGTCATGGACTGGTCGATGATGAAGGACTTTGGCTTCATGCTCTGGTTCCTGGCTGCTGCTCTCTATGGTTTTGCCTATGTCATTCCCTTCATCTTCATCCCCGACTATGCCAAGGATGTTGTCGGTCTCGACGCCGTCTCCCAGGGTGGTGCTCTGCTCTCCATTATCTCTGGTTGCAATGCTGTTGGCCGTATCATCATTGGCGCTGCTGGCGATCGCTTGGGTTCGATTCGTGTCGCGGCGGTTTGCTTCATGATCACAGGCGCGAGCTGCTTCATTTGGATGTTTGCCACGAGCCACGGTGCCTTGATTGGCTTCTCCATTGTTTATGGTATCTTCTCCGGCTCGTTCTTTACCCTTGTGGCCTCCATTACGGCCAACATTGTTGGTCTGGCTGCATTGGGCTCCGGTCTCACCGTCATCTTGCTGACCAACACCCCCGGAAACCTGTTCACGGGTCCTATTGCCGGCAAACTCCTCGAGAACACTGGCGGCTACAAGGCCATGGCTGGTTACAACGCTGCTCTCTACCTTGTCGGTGGTGGCATCCTTTTCTTGCTCATGGTCTACAACCATTATACCCGCCGCTCCGATAAGGCTTAAGGCAAATTTAGTGAGTAGCGTTGTAGAATGGCATCTTTCGCTGTCCTCGAATCCCCTCATCATTCTTTGTTACTCCTTCCTTGTCTTTTTGTCCCTCCTCCCCCTTTTTTCATGGAAGGTTGTCTCGTTTCTTTTCTATGCATACCACTGAGACGTGTATAGCACAAAAATTCCAAGCCCTTTCTTTTTTTTCTATCTTCCCTTTATATTTTTTTTTATCTGGAGGCGTATACAGTGCGAACGCTCTCTTTAGTATTTTTATTATTTCAAGAGACGTATACAGTGCGAACGATCTCTTTATGTGTAGTTTAGTATATCATATAGGGTCAATCTGGAGGCAGATTCCTTCACTTCTGCTCATCTAGCGTGCTTCCTTTTCTTCCCTTGAATACCACTCTCTCATTAAAGACCCTCTTTTATGTTGTTACTAAAAATGTTACCGCTGAAATGAATGTATGTATCCAAAAATCATTGTCAAAGAATTGGATCCATGTATAATGAACAAGGGCATACGGTGGAAACAAGGTGATATAACCATGCATGTCAATGTCCTTTCAAATTGGGCAGAGGTCAAGACAACAGGTCTGTAGAATTTACTCCTACAACCTACGATAAGTTTTTTTGTTTACTTTGTTTATTGTTTTCTAGATCAATAATCTACTTTGAAAGAATATATAATAGTCTCAAGACTTTTGTGAAATGAGGCCCTTCATCATATCAAAGCTATTGCCATCCGGTTGCAGGCGGAACTCGTGTCCAGGCACATCCCGTCCTTGCTCATCGACAGCCACAGTCCTTAGTAGACCATAGTCAAGTGTGATGCCCTTGACGCGAACCTGTCTATGCGGTGTCTCCGTTGTCAGCGTCACAAGTGCATCCGAATGGAGCCACCGGCGGTAGTAGAGTTGTTCAAACTGGGCAAAACCAGCTCCGCCAGCACCGTGTAGGAATCCCTGATACATCTCTTCAAACTTTGCCAACACACTAGCCAGTAATGACTCTTGTGTAAACAAGGCCAAGTTTGTGCCATGACGCTCGTTGTAGTACCGAATAAGATGGTTCACTGATGTCGTTGGATTTGGGTTTGTTGTATTGACGCCACATCCTGTATATTATTATTGCAGAAAAAGAAAGGCCATTAACGATAAAGCAAGGGTACCCCTCTCGAGCAGCACAAAGAATCACAAAAATGGAAGCATCTTTGACGGAAGCTGATGCCCATTTGAGCCATGATTGAGTAGCATATTAAACTTTGACACCTTACCAATAACCAATAGAAACTCGGATCCTGAAAAGTTCGAGTTAACGAGCACACCACCAATCTTAACCATCTTGGGCATGCCATTCTGGCTCTCATTAGCGATAGCCTGCGAGGGATGATCAAGCGGAGCCTCGGCATAAATATCATTGGGCCACTTTAAGCGCATGGGGATATCTTCATATCCTGGCCGGCTCCGCACGGCTTCAACGACTGCCAGTGCGACCAAATACTGGACAAAGACAGCCGAGGCATGGCGAGCTGAGACAGGGTGGCGCAGCACCATCGAGAATTGCAAGCAGCCTGGTGGTGAGATCCACGAGTTACGTCCTCGGCCACGTCCAGCAACCTGGATCGTTGCATTGCTCACAAAGCCGTTCGGCAGGTGCTGGCACAGTCCAAAGTTTTTGTCCAACATCGTCTGTGTGCTCGATACCACCTGTCCATACATGAGTGTGTTGCCAAAGTGCATCCCGTAGCCTGGCAACGGTGTTGCTCGGACGCGTGCCTCTTGAAGATGGCGGAAGAAATCGCCCATGGCAAACTCTGGCGTCAGCAGTGTCGATGGAGGCTGATCTGGGCAAATCACGAGATTCTTGATGATCTGTTCTTCCGTTTCTCCTTCTTTGGTTTCCTGCAATGTTGCCGTATGTTCTGGAACAGGGTGCTGTGGCGAAGGGATTAACTGGAAGGTATCGTTGGCTTCCTTGATCAACCCTTCAGGCGTTGCGATTGATTGAAGAGTGCTAACCAAATTGGCGGTCAATGATGGGTGCACAGATGCCAGGTACAGAGGAGTAAGGGCAGGAATACCCATAATAGCCCCAGCAGGAATGGCAGCAGCTCCAGCACCACCCTCTGCTCCACTTTGTGCCACTGCAGGCAGCGACACCTCGGTCAGTTTAAGGCCCATTAGCTTGACAAGACTCTGTAACAGCCGGATACGCTCCGCATCCCTTTCGATTAAACGCGAGACGACATTCGGTAAAGGACCATATTCGGGGTTACGTGCATCGAGATGAGCCGCGTTGTACTCTGGGTGAACACCCGATAACATTGCTAGACCACGACCGACCTGGCATGCGATAATGGCTGCCCTTGGTGTCGGGGAGTCTCCACCTCCCGTTTGTTGATCCTCGTCGCCAAACCAAGCCAGAACCTGGGCGTCCGGAAACTGTTCTGGTGCAACAAAGAAGCCGCCTCCATTAAAGTAGACGCGTGTCTCGTCAAATCCCAGCTGGAACTGATCAAAGACCTGCTTGTTCAGCTTGATCTGCACCGCGTTCGCACCCTTTTCCGAGTCGTAGACAAATCCTGGGAAGAGTGCACCACGACATTCACCACCAAAGAACTGAAGCTCGCGATCGCCAACAACCTCGAGTGGTGTACCTGGCTCAAAAACGACACGTGATGAGGCATAGTAAGCACCGGCACAAAGTCCCAAGTAACGACCACCACCATGCACGTACTCTCTGATTCGGGCATTGACTTTGCCGCTCAAGTCGCGTGTGTAGGGCAGATCGCGGCCACCAGGCATGACAAGCAGCGATGTGGACTCTTCCCATGGCTCGGTGAGTAGGCCCTGAGCATCAATCTTCATAACGTCATAGTGGTGGCCAACCAGAGTACGCAGGCTGTTTACAGTGTGGGCGAGCGACGTGCGCGACGTGCCTTCGCCCGAGTAGACTAGAATGTTCATTGGACCGAAGGGGATATGGCCAGTAAAGTCAAACGTGCGCTCAGACGGTGTTTTAGAAGAAAGCCACGGAACGTTTTGAGAATGGTGGCGGTAGGAAGGGAGGCGAAGGAGTGGGGAAATTCTTTTGGTGGGATGAACGCGTTGCAGAAATTGACGGAGGACCGTAGTCATGCAATCAGACCAAGGGATGGTTGTCCTTCACATGAACATTGATGTACATCATTTTTCTCACGCTGATGGAGGGGGTTGACCACCATGGGTGGCTTATTGTTCCGGCTGGAGACTACGAAATCTTTGGATTACAGTATGGCTGAGGCTAATACCATGGTCTCCCAACGTGTTTGTAGGACGAGTGGACTTGGTAACATAGGATTCCGGAAACACCAGCGGACCAAGTGGTTTGGAATGTGTCTGAGAATACTATTACAGATGGAATGCTTCCACGTGGAAGTAAAGCCGTAAACGGATTTCTAATAGATGAGACATCAGAGAGGAAATTGATAAGAGAAAGAAGGAAAAGAAAAAGGGCCGATGAAGGAAAAAGGATGATAAAGCAAGCAATATATGAGACGCCGGAGCATCAGCTTAGATCGGAGCCGAGCCAGTAAGTGGGTTAACTGCTGATCACCATGTTGCACTTCTCGTGACATATTGAAATTCAGAGATCTGTAAAGCAGGAAAACGAAGTGATAAGTCGCGGCATACATGCACATGGCCATCTGCCACACATCACACTTTCTACATTTCTATCCTCACTCCACACACCACACTTGTATCTCAAGTAAGTATCTACAGTCTCGAAGAGTCGACAATAGATAGTCGATCGCAGCGGAGTCGAGCATTTGAGGTAGTACACTACATTATCATATTTGACATTTGACCTACAGAATTTCGATGGCTTGAAAGCGGGTTAGCCTATTATGTTCACACAAGCATTCAGTGTATTCGGCACTGGCCCATGTCTGCATCGTTTTGTGAACCCTCCCTCTTGTTGCATTACTCATAAATCACAAATACGTCTTGCACAAAAAATAGGAGCTTGAATGTTACAAAAATGATATATATGCGAAAACCATGTATCTCTGTATATTCTGCTTGTAAATGTGTCCTTCCTTCCGTTCTCTTTGCACTGATGCAAATATCTATGTGTATGCTCCTTCTCATCCTTTTGCTCGCGCTCCTTCTCTGCATCATTTTCTCACACAAGATAAATCTATCCAACCAATGAAAACATGTAATAGCAGATCAAGAAGCGAATATTCACTTTGGCGTACAAGTCAACAAAAGAAAAAAAGTCTAATGGAGGCTGGAATGGGAAAAAGCAGAGTAGAGACAATGTCAAATGGGGAAGACTACATACATAGCAATTAAGAGATACAAGAGAGTGTGTGTATGTATACATCGATCAAATCAAGATGGCCTTGCTTAGTCGACCTGCTCCTGTTCAAGAATGACATGTGATGAAGAGTCCTCATTCATGTCGCGCTTGAAAAAGTCTGAAAGGCGTAAAGGTCGAATATCGTCACGGTTGAGTACAACGCCGTCCAAGGCACCCTTCTTGTCCGATCCCTTTGTGCGCAGATACTCGCGCAGGGGTTGCATCGATGCATTTCTGCATGCCTCCTTGAGGTCGCTTCCTGAAAATCCTGCCGTCATCCTCACAAGTCGCTCGAAATCAAACTCTGGGTCCAGCTTAGTCGACTCAAGCATAAGCTTCAGGATGTTGTAGCGCTGCTCGTCATTGGGCAGCTTGATCGCAAAGCGCTTGGGCATGCGGCGCAGGATCGCCGAGTCAATGTCGTTAGGGCGGTTGGTAGCACCTAGGACAAGAATGCGTGTGTCCTCGCCAGTCGTCAGACCATCCCACAAGCTCATAAACTCAGCCTTCATCATGCCAGTAACCTCATGGTCACTGCTACGGCGCTCGCGGAGAAAAGAGTCAATCTCGTCGATAAAAATGATGGCTGGCTGCACCTTGTGAGCGAGCGAGAACAAGGCAGCGACAAGCTTGTTCGACTCTCCAAACCACTTGTCTGTCAGAGTCGAGACGTGCATGTTGATGAAAGTAGCGCCCGATTCCTTGGCAAGTGCCTTCGCCAGCATGGTTTTGCCGCATCCTGGTGGACCATAGAGCAACACTCCCTTGGGAGCACCCAACAGCCCACCAGCGCTAGTAAACAATTCGGGGTGATTCAGGGGCAGAATGACGCTCTCGCGTAAAGAACGGATGATCGGGTCCAGTCCACCGATTTCTATGTGAAAGATCCGATAAAATTGTCGTGTAAGTGCAACCTAACCAAATCTGAGAGAAGAACCCATGTGTTCTTGTATCCGGAATCACTTACGGTTAAAGTCGACCTTAATGTCGTCGGGATGGATAACTTCGGCAGCAATGACCTGCTCGTACTCATTCAGTTTGAGATCCCGTTGCTATGAAAGGCGTGGGCGGGAGAAAGGAAAGGGGGTAGGAGGAAAAGTACAATAGGAGTTAGTCTTGTATAGTTTTATCCTGTACAACACCACGGACAGACGGATGATCGTAAAGTTCGATCACAAATCGAGCCGAAGGTAGATCAGTTCTGTGGAGGGGTGGTGGCGCTCGACCCTATTGGCTAGGCTAGGCACGGACAATGCTACATACCCCAAGGCGATCCAAGACTTTTGCACTCTTCTCGTGGGCATCTTTTTTCTTGGCCTTGACAGGGTCTAGTGAAGAAATAATATACTTGAAGGCATAGTAGAATGCAACCTGCGAGATGGCAAACAGAGCCACTTTGAGGTGAAGAGAAAAAATAGCATGGCCAAGTCAGTTCAAGTTTGGACGAAAAACAAGGGTCCAGACGAGCGAATGGTAGAAACCGGCAAAGTACATTGCTGTACTGATCACATGTTGATGCCACGTCATTCATTGCCTGACTCTTTAGGAATTAGCGCCGACAGAAGGCACTCTGATGCTTCGTTCTGTTTTCTACTCATGAGAGCGGGCAATATAGGAAAGTGCAAGAGGATTTGCCAATGTTCAATATGAGGCAGAGGACATGAAGGAACACTCACAATCAGCAATGTACTTCTTCGTTTGCGGCTGCATGGCTTTTCAGAAGTGGTCAAAAGGGATCTGTCCAAGCAGGTGCAGACGAGGGGTGAACGGATGAAGAGGTGCGAAGAGAGAATAACCTGCTTTGGTGCGTGGACATCCCACACTGGGACAAGTCAACGACTGCATAGTCACGTGCCAATACCTGGAGATGATTTTGTTCAGGGTAAAGAGAGATTCGGTCACCTCGGTAGTTTATTGCGCAGTTGCACGAACCCTGATCCGCCAAGTGGTAGGCACCAGGCCGGTTCGCGAATGTAGCCAGAACTGCTGCTATGCAAGTTGAATGATATATAATGTCTTGTATATGAAAAAGAGTCACTTCTTGCTATGGCGGAAGCGGGAGGAAGTGAGAGACATTAAGAAGGGACCGAGGGAGAGAGCAACAGCACACATAAATAAATGTACTTCATGTGCTCTATTTTTTCAGTTACAACTGGCTGGGATGGTTGGGTGGCATGGCCAACTCTCCTTCAGACCCACCCCTGTTCGCTGCTCGTGGCGGGCTTGTTGGCAAGGCGAGCTGGTTGGCTGGCCTTGGCTGAGGGCGTTGGCTTGTCTGAAGGAGGAGACATACCTCGTTGCACGCCCCCTACATTTCTTTTCCATAACAACAGAGGTCATTGCAATTGTCATTCTTTGTCACCCACCTCCTCATTTCCCACCTCCATTACCCTCCACCTCCTTCCTCGCTTCCCTCAACCTCCCATCTTCCCGTCCTTTGCACTTGCACCCACAGCGGTGTGCCTTCCCTGGTTTCCACAACCTGCATTCGCCTTTCCTCCTACTTTAACCTTTTTACAGTGACCACGACCCTTCAGCATCTCAATAGCCAGTGTAGCACTCTCTTTCATCCGTCTGAATGAGCTAGTGCCTCCAGCTCCATTGCACTCAGACTCCAGCAAAAGTATGCATTCCAGTGCACTGACATGCATGCAGAGCACATGCACTATAGCATTATTTTTTTTCGACCACTGCCACCCCTTGGTCCCGTCCTTCCCCTCCCTCTCCTCTCCAACAACCTGTGACATCCCATCACGCTCCCCTGCATGGCCGTTAATTACGGATATGTACCATATCACTCGGACACTTTCCTGAACGGCAGCACAATGTTCCCCGAATTGACTCTCTTTCCCTTGTGGATATTAATTCTCTCCTCTCGTAATGGCGCTAGTCAATAGGCATTTCAAATAACGGAAGAAAGCGTGGCTACTCCTCTTATTCATTTTTCCCCTGTTCGAGCGTTGTGAGTTCTGATTGCTCCTGTTTCTGCCTCATCAATCAACGCCGAGTAAGAAAAGAATGGTGCATGTTTACTCTTGCAAGTACAGGTGCCTCTTGGGACTCGCTTTCCTGGCAGCAATAGCCCTCTCCCGCCAGCACACTACGGCGGCTGCAGTCGATGTCAGGTCCTCTACAGGATTGGTAAGTGGTTGATGACACATCTCTGCTCTAGCTCTGCCTCATGGCCATTGTGTTCACTTCAGAAGCATGCGGAAGGGGAAACTAGAGCTTGTCCTACTCGTAAACATCACTGGCACATATTCACAAACATACACATACAATGCACAAATCCTACCTCGGCGGGCGCTCAGTTTTTGGAATTGTTGTTGCACTGAGCAAACAATGTCCATTGTTTTTTTTTTTACACCCGCAAATAACAATCAAGTTTGTGAAAAAAATGAGAGGAGATACCTCAACAACAACGAAATCGTCACCATCCATACTTGCGTGTCCACGTCTTTGTCCCCTTCACCCAGCCCACATTCTGGTCGAAATATGGCCATCTGTTCACAGAATGGGCCAAGCAAGCGTGCATGAAGCCAGCATAAACTTTGTATTCATTGGGTTGTTTCTGACTCTCAAATAGTTTTGCTGCAGGCACAACTTTGTAATCACTGCACTTGCCGCCTCTCCACAACAAACATTTTCTCTCGTAAACCTATGCATTTTTCACCTGGCATCCATGTCTCCATGGCGGCACTTTCCAACATGCATTCTCCTTCTCACCACTCGTCTGCTTTACACATCCACACATCCACACGAGTGCTTGCCCCCGTTGCAAAGAACTGCTGTCTGTAATGTTTTTTGTCTGAATTGAGAGCATTTTGCTGCTCTTTCAATTTTGATATTTATAATCCCAGTAATGAAGGTTGTTTGCAATCCATTCCCAACCTTCCCTCTCCCTCCCCTCTCTCTTTTACCTTTTCCCATACTCGCACGTCTTATTGTCTGCTCTATCAATGGGTTCTGGGCCACACTCTCTGACTTGGCTGCTTCATAACTGCCTAATGCAAAATACCTCTGCTGTTTCAACATTGGAGGGCTTTACCATTCAAAATTCCTGCACTCTAACTTACTCCACCTATACTCTTTTACGCCACTCTCTGTGTCCCAATTTTGGCGGATGTACCTTCACGAAATGTACGCCTTGATGTATCTAGTTTGAGCGACAGGATTATCTTGCGGACGACCTCATCTTAGACGAACCTATCCCCGACTCTTCTTTCGAACTTGATGAAGATCTGTGGACAAGGGCTGAGGAAGACTTTGTCCTCAAAGCCCGAAGGCCCGATCATGGGGATATCACAACCACTTCATCTAAGAAGGCTACAAAAACGACTGCAAAGCCCAAGAAAGGCACAGCAACAGCCAAGCACAAATCGCCTACCAAGCGTAAAACGGCCACAAAGAAGCCTCCAAAGACAACAAAAAGTCTGAACGTATCGCCTACGGGCAGTTCTTTGTTGCCTTCGCCCACAACGACTCCGCCAGCGACCACGACCACAGCTGCCGCCACCGAGTCGAGCGCCAGACTACCGACGGTCACAGACGAATTTTCTACGTCGTCCACCCCGTCAAGGACAGTGACCGTTCCCCAAACAACGACTGCTCCTCCCGCGGTGACCACCGACCCGGACACTCGGACGTCTCCCCCGTCAGAGCCCACTGGCCCTCCAACCCCGGGCGATCGTACCACTGAACCTACGACAGACGATCCCACACCCACAGAACCTGTGACAAACGATCCCACACCCACAGAACCTGTGACAAATGATCCCACACCCACGGAGCCTTCGACACACGATCCTTCGCCCACGGAGCCTTCGACAAACGACCCTTCACCCACGGAGCCTTCGACAAACGACCCTTCGCCCACGGAGCCTTCGACAGACGATCCCACACCCACGGAGCCTTCAACAAACGAACCTACGACAACCGAGTCTACCACTATTGAACCCACATCAACTGACCCTACAACTACCGAGCCTTCAACCTCCAACCCATCTCCTGGTGGAGGAAGCCCTGTGGTTTCGCCCCACCAGCCATCGCCAACGACTGATGGTCGTGATTCCCACCCTACACCAGTCCCCAGCCCCGATACTACGACTGCGAAATCACCATCTGCGCTTCCTACCACTGCCACCACCACCGCCGCCGTAACTGTGATTACCACGCCCACACCTACAGCCACTACGACGAAACCTCCTGTCACGACTGTCACGACCTCGGTCCGAACGACGACCACGCCATGGTTACCCACGACAATTGAGCCGCTGAAACCTTCAGTGACCAACAGCCCATCGCCACGGCCAACAAACTCGGTGCCGCAGGTGGTGATTCCGAACCTGAACCCGCAGATCCCGCCCAACTCGCACACAGTGCAGCTGCGGTTAGAACACGTTTCTTACTACCAGGTGACAGTGAACGGCGTGCTGGCCGCGCAGATTGTCAACTTTGTCCCTGCTCAACTGGCAAAGGTGCTCGGCGTGGACGTCGACTCGATCCTGGTGCTTTCGATCCGTGATGGTTCGAACGTCGGTGGACGACGGGTCCGACGGAGAGGTATCATCAACCGTCGCTCGAATCTGATCACGTCCAAAGACGTCGATGATGCCGTCTTGGTCAGCGTTGCCATCCCTGTTAGCAGCTATTATACTCTGGATGCCCTTGTGCGTGACAGCAAGAGTATCTTGCACCAGCCCAGCCCAGACTCATTTGGCCAGTATATTGACCCGACCTATCCTCTGAGCAAGAATCCTCCGTCATCTGGTAACAATGGCGGTGGAAACGGAGGAGATGGCAACAACGGCAACAACGGCAACAACGGTAACAACGGTGGAAATAACGGTAACAATAATAACAATGGCGGTAACAATGGCAACAAAGGTGGTAACGACATCAATGCTCCAAACTACTCGTGGGACCCGCTGACCGGCGGCTCGGGCTCGCGTGTGCCCGGCAGCGACAACCAAACTGGTCCAAGCATGGGACCTCTGATTGGCGGTCTTGTCGGCGTGGCGACCATCGCGTATGTGGCCGCAGCGGTCTTGGTTGTGCGCAAGGTCCGACAGCGTCGTCTGCGCAAGCAAGAGGAAGAGGAAGCTCGCAAGCGACAAATTTCAAGCCCCATCCGCTTTGTCACGGAGAGCCACCAAGGCTGGGGATGGCATAGCCGTGATTAGAATGGTTCGTGTCGAGTTTTATTTTTTTATGTAGAGAAATAATAGTTCCCCCCCCCCATTGTCCTTCTCTCATAATTCCCCTCCTGCCCTCCCAACTGCCTTCCTCCTCTTAGTCTCAGTTTGCATCCTTTACGCTTTCTCCCTAACCCTCATTTCCGTATCCACGGACCCATTAACGCCAACATTAAAAAAAAATTAAAAATAAAGGAAAGACAAAACAAAATTGCAAGTCCAAAAACGCTTCCAGAGGTGAGATACTGAGGAAAAAAAATGTTTAACCTGAGTCCAGAGAAGATGTAAGTAATGTGTTATGGTGAGACCATTTTTCATTCCCGTCTCGAAGCCCCATGATCCTCTACAATGGGTAGATTCCTCCTTTTGTGGTCTACAACTCAACTAAACTTTACATTGTTGGCGCAGATATCTGCTGGTGATGAACAGGGACATGGCTTTTTTCTTCCTCCGACATCTAATAATTAGAATAAATGACCTGGCATGTGTACCCCAATCCCCTGAGATTCAAACTCGTCCAATCGACCTACAGCCCTGAAAGGGTGCAGGTCCAATAAGATTTCTTGCCTAGATAAATAACAATTGCATTTTGTTTTTTTTGTTGACTTTGAGGCTAATGCTACAAGAAGGAAAACATATACAAGGAGATGGGTGGCCACAAAACGGGGTTTGGAAAACTAGGTGAACACAACAGTAAATTGCCATTCGACAGACAAAATTGTCCAAAATGTGGAGAGAGTGAAATATGTCCGAAAGGACCAGCCATGATATTCACGCGTGCAAACGCTCAGACTCTCAATCAAAACGGACATTTTATCATGTACTGTTGGCTCGCTAAATGAAGTGAGAGTCTTTTTTTTTGTCATCAAGGCTTGGAGAGTGGTCGTCGGCCCGGGCCTAGAGGATACTGATGACCAATACCTATCCTTGTCTCGGATATCATCATGGATTGGTGAGAATGAGAGTGACCTGTCGCAGCAATGTCTTCGTAGGCTGGCGGGTGTCCTTGCTGCATCGGAGATGCCCCTTGCATCGAAGATTCCGAGGGGGAAGATGAAGGAGATGCAGAGGAAGATGTCGAATGAGGTGCAGGAGACGGGGTTCGTGGTGTCAGGATGTGTGCATATGGTTCACCGCGGACCATCACCGCGGCCGGTGATACGAGGTGAGTCGTTGTCGTGCGAGCACCAACTGGTTGAAGCTCCATAGGCTGACTGGAGCGACGACGGCCTCTGGTGTCACGGCGCGAAGGTGAACCCTGTACCGTTGTTGGAGCTTCAGGCTCTCTACCATCATGAGTATTCGCAGCGTTTGATGGGTCTTCTTCTGTATAGGATGGTGCAGGGCCGTCGTACTCATCATCGACCACCACCACGACAACAGGAATGTCACGGTCATGGTCGTCGTAGAGAGGTGGATTCATATTGTTGCCGCGATATGGGAATTGGTTGGCCATGTCCTGTTCTTTGAGCAGGCGTAGGCGCTCTTTCCGCTTCGCTGCAATCACCCGGCAAAAGTAGATGGTGCCTATCACCAGGGTCATCAATAGAATCATGTAGATGTAGCCACCGTTTGCGATAAAAGCTGGTGGTGGTGCTGACGACGGGCTACTTTCGCCGTCTAATGATGACTCTGGTACTGGATCATTGATGTAGGTAGACGAAGGTAGTGCAATTGGTGTATATGAAGGATCTGTGGACATTATACCACTAGCTACTGTTGAGACCTTTTGGGGAGGACTTTGAGGAAAATATATACAGGTGAAGAGGTTGAGAAGGAAAAAAGGAAGGATAGCGAGAACCTTTTTGTCTGATGAATGTTAAACAAAATGTATGTAGAGAAAGGTTGTGGGATGGATAAATGCAAAATTTGAGAAAGAGAACAAAAAAAGCCAGGATATCGGTTTGGGATATTGTTTTTGTGTGAGGTCAAAAAAAGTGAAGGACAGGGGGGATGAAGGATGTTTCGAATACATTAAAAAGGAAAAGGTTTTTTGTTTCCAATGCCCCTGCCCCACCCACCACTCTCCTTTTCGCCAATGCAGAGATGCGTACACAGACCAAAAAGGTACATGCTTCATTATCACATCTTTTGCTTTTTTGACCATGCTCGGTACTCTCTTATCCTCCTTTCCCCCGCGCCCCTGAGAGAACCATTAAGCGAACGCGGCAAATCATAAGAATAAAATGTATCAAGATACCTTTGTATCTTGTAATGGTGGCCACCGCTCCAGAAAGAGAGAGGATGAATGAATGGATGTGTAGAGTAGAAGAAGGCGCTGGTTTTTCCTTTTGTATGGACTCCAATAATATACATCGCTGTTACATGGAACCCCTTGAAAAAAAACGCAACAAAGATACACACACTCTCTCTCTCTCTCTCTTATAATTTTCATTTCCTTTCAATACTACGGATACCTTGATTTCTAGAATCTCGCGTGACATGAAGGGCAGTGTCGCTCTCAGCAGTAAGGCTCGCCACCAAGCCGTCGATTTTCTTTCCAGCCCACGCCGTTCATGCCTCCATACTTTTTCCACAAAAAGTTGTCGGTCATAGTGAATTCCCAACGTTCGAGTTATTTTTCATTTGGCAATCAGCATGTGGCAGTAACAACAAGTCAAGGACGTTATCTAGGGGTTTCTTTGCCCTGATCACAAGAACGTGGTGTCTAAAGACACGAGTGTCTCTCTGATGTGCCGCTACTGCCTCAGTCAGTTCCTCTTATCAAATTAACTCTATTTATCCTTGACGCTTGCTCCTGCAGATAGCTTGGTGATGACATAACAAAAGCTAGGTTCGCGTAATACGCTTTTGTTCCAATCAAAGAATATTCATACGCTCACGTTATACGACTCTGACATTTTTTGTGTTTAAGTAAACAGTCGTGGAAGGTAGCCCCTTCTTCAAGAGAGAAAGGGTAAGCTATCTCCTATGGGATGCGGAATGGAGTATAGACTAGCCTCATGAGCATTTGCAGTTGAAGATCGATACGACTGTCTACCTCTTAGGCGGTATCCTATTGAAAGCGGACAAGAGCGTTCGTTTATAAGAGCTTAGTTAGTAATCAGGCGTGCGTTATGAAGTGAGAATACAAACTGCAATCTATCCACGTTGGTCAAACGGCGTTTGGCAGACCAGATGATTATTTGGATAGTGATCATTAGGAGTGTATGGCTTTCACCACAGTCTGAATTCCCTTCACTAAACATCACAATGGCCGTGAACAGATACAAGGATGTCAAATTGTGCCTCGTTCTCATGGTTCCCTGTCAATCCGCTGCTTACCCTAAGTGATATTTGTTTGCTGGACTTCAGTGTGCTGCTCGAAGGTGCCATTGAATGGCGGTGAAAATATTCTCCTTGACACATCGATCGCTTCAGCATTTCAAGTCCAAGGTTATATTATATGCCTCTTGAGTTCGAGCTACCTCCTCTCGAGACGAGCTGAATGCATTAACACTGCTTTACCTGACCTCTTGGCTACTTCAGAGCAGTATTTCGAGACCATTTTGTAACGCTGCATACCTTTTGCCAACCTCACAACGGTACCAAAATCTCAGAGGTAACATTGTGCCTGTTTTTTTTGCCTACACCAGCAAGATAGATTTCCCATTTTCGCTGCCGATATAAGATCACTCAAGAGTATGGATATCCTCCTTTCCCTACAAAAATGCATATTACAAAGCACATCCGTATTACAAAGGTATACAACACTATTTTTGACCCCAAGGAACATGCGTAACCATCAAGTGTTGAAGAACGACCGTGTAACGTTTCATCGTTTTATATAGAAACTTTATTCCTCTTGTTGGAGACAAAAGATGAGAGAGAGAATCAAGTTGTCAACGGCACGCACAGAACGAAAGACGAGAAATTCCATGGATGCTATAAACACTTAGCCGCGGTTGCAGTCAAGCATGCACATCTGGTACTGCTTCTTCGCGTTGCTGACACAGTAAGGAGGATTGCCGTGATTCTTGCACCACTTGAGAGCAGCAGTTTCTTCCGCCTTGCAGTCACTCTGACAGGAAGCGGCGACGGAGGACATCAGCGAGGCAGCGACGACGACGCAGGCAAAAACGAAGGAACGCATGTTTGAAGGATTGCTGAAGAAGGAAAAGCGAAACTGAGGATGGGGACACAAAAAATGAGGGAAAATCTCCTGGGGTTTATAAAGCATCAAGGGTATCTGGCATTCTCTCCGAAAAAGGTGAATGATCGTTCACGCCGCGCGATTGTGCACCTTCAATCTCGTAGGTGTCAACAGTTTAAAGCATTACTACATCGGCTACTACTTACACTAAGGACTCCTTGTGTATCCAAACATCTCACAAGGATGTAGGTCCAACGGACCATTCAGGACACGAGAGAGTATATACACGCGTTCTTCGTCCCGCCGCTCTTCCAGGAATGGAAGCGAACTGTGTAACTCAAGGTGCAAACAAGCATGCAAGTTTTATGGCTCAACAAAAAAATAATACTTTTGGAAGTCCTTGGTTCTGATGGTTTGAATGCTTGTGCAACTAGACATTTGAGAAAATGTAAACCAGAGCTCTTTTGATCTTAAATGTAGCGAGATGTAGTTTACGATACACACATAGACTTCTTTGAAAACAACCCTTCATAGGGAAAAGAATGTGGCTTTTGAGAGAATGATGGCATTTGACATTATTTTTCATTTGAATAGTACGAGGGTTTTTTTTAGTTCCTTGTCGACCCGATACAAGTGAGGTAACTACTCTTTTATTACAATATCCTAAGCAGGTAGTTAGTACGAGCAGCTAGTTTAGACAGAAAAAGTAAACGAGTTTGAATGATTTGGTTTGAGACACGGAAAAGGGCCCAGAACGACAACCTCAGTAACCCAATAATATTAGTGTAATACTTTGTAGTTGCTACTGATGGAGATGAGTGGATCCCAGTGATTTGTCACCATTTTGATAATAATCAAGACTGCGCGATTGATGGATAGTTCCGATGTTCCGAATGTTAATCACACTAACCAGACCCCATCGGCAACAGTAATCCCGAAGCGAGTGGCCGAGAGTGTCGAGAAAAATGTGTTTTCTCCAAAGTGGATGTTCATTTGTTGACAGTTTGTGAGAATGTTTGTATAAGAGCACTCTCTAGGGAAGTACGACAATCTGCGATTGGCCGGGATACATCGATTGACAGAAAGTCGCTGTGACCACACTGACTGCGCATGGACTCTCGCTTCGTGAGCCGCAAAAAAAAATTAAGCATGAGGTAAAGCCAGTCAGACTTTTGTTTTTTCCCACATTTGTAAATCTTCCCCCGATACGCTCATTCGTCACTTGGGAACAAAATACTCCTTGTAGACTTAAATTTGCCCTCAGTTGACGCGTGCTTATGCTAAACTCTCTATTTACAATGAATCTAGTGTAGTCCCAGTATCTCATCGTCTAACCTAAACCTCCTTTTTCAGGAAAAAAGTGTGGGCACAAACTGTTATGAATATTTTCCCTTCCGTGTCACAAATGGCAGAAAAGAGGTCTCCTTCTTTCTGACTGGTTAGGACAGTAGATACCGCCGAACGAACAGAAATTCATCCAAAGGTGAAATTTTACTCATGAATACACAAGTCTAATACGTCTACATTTGCATTTCATCATGGGGGCGGGTAAAAAAAGATGTCACCTTGACGCAAGTGAGGAATGTGACATGATGGTCTGAGTAGTTTGAATTGGATATAGCTTTATTTTCAATGTTCCATGAACATTAATATGCTATAGTGTGCTCCAACAAAAGAGACATTTAGCAATCGCGCATGCACAGCTCGTAGTTGTTCTTGGCGGCCTGGTAGCAGCTTGGGGGACGGCTGTTCTTGCGGCAGAAATCGATGGCCCTTTCGCGGATGCGCTGGCAATCGCTTTGGCAGCTACGCTCCTCGAGTTCGACCGGGGAAGCCATGACCGAAGACATCAGCGAGGCAACGACAACAATAGCGGCGAGAGTGAAGGAACGCATGGTGCTTGAGTAGTGTGGAAAGTACGACTTGGAGGAAGTTTTCGCAGTTGAAAGTGTTTGTGGATAAAGAAATGAAAGGAGGGGTAGATTCCAGGGTTTTTATAGGCAAGAGAAGGGTTACGAAGCAGAGAATACGTGAATCTTTAAGAGAATCTTAGTCGGTGATGGAGCGAGAGGAGTATGATTACGATCGAAAGTAGACCGTCTTACACAAAGAGCAGTTGGTGCAAGTCGTGTATATGTTTAAACTCATGCAACCGCGCCGTCTTTCTCGTCGCAATCACAGGTTACTGCTCTTGTAAAAAGACGGCCAACAATCCAATAGAAAAAGGAGGATTCTGGTTTGAGAGTAGTTTGTAAAAAGGAACCTATGGACTGTCGTCGCTGTATTGTTGTGTGAATTGTGCTACCTCAAAGTACTGCGAGCTGATTCAGTAAACGCTTTGGGTCCGTCTCTTCAAAGCAAATGTTTGTACAACACGATGGAGTTTACAGATTTGGTGCCTACGTAGTTCCACTAGTTTGTCACAGAAGGTTATTATTTATTGTTATTGTCAGAGCACTTTTTTTCCATTTTTTTTTTTTTTTGCTTGTTTACAAATCGACAAGGTGCCTTTTCCCAGAACGAAGTCCATTTTCGTAGCAAATCATACATCATTGCGTACGTAGTGTACGCGAATTCCCACAAAAAATGTCGACAAACAACACTCGGCAGGCAAACTTCAATAGCGCGCGATAGTGTTCAGCAAAGTGGCTGTAAACGCTAGATGGCCTGTGTTAGACAATGTCATGCACCCCAGTCACCCAATCCTGCGTTTCTTGCTCTGACGTTCTCTCTTTCTTTAACAGTCAACTCCTGTTTCAAAATCGAGAGCAACGTCTTTTAGCCCGACATTGTTGCAAAGCGGAGATATTGCGAATGGGGGGAAGGGTCGTGTGTGTGCGTGGAAAGGGGAAGGGAAAAAGAGAAAGGAGATGGATGATGATAGTAGACATTGTATCATTTTCTGTAGATTTCGGTGGAAACTTTTTTTTGTTCGTTGCCACGTTAACCACTGGAAGGTTTTGCTTCCACTTTAGAGTGAGACGTTCAATAGTCCCCAACACACATTTACTGAAGTCGCCACTCTTCATCCCATTCCCACAATTCACTGCTGCGTCCAAATTTGGACCATCCACTGTCATTGCTACTCGTGTCATTTCCCTTTCAACCTCACGCCACATATATACCCCCTCCTTTCTCAACGGTAATTTCATTTGGACACAGCCATGCGATGCATTCAACATACGACAAGTCTGGGTCTACTTTCGGTCTTCGTATACATTTGTGGCACAGCAACAAGGTGCGACGCCCAGTCTTCTTCGGGGCCACAGCGGACAAGTCGGGCCATCTCTATTCTTGGCGATCATCTCTATCTCCACGGAGGTATTAAGCCGCCAGCTTGAGAGCACTTCAGAGTGATGTTCTTGATGCTTCCTGAGTATCCTTTTTTTTTCTCTGTGCATTGTTTCTAACGAGTCGCTGGCTCAAACCTTTCGGTGTTAATCTCCTAGGCTCGACCATTGAAAGCGCGAACCAAGAACCTGATTGTAGTCCAGATCTCTTCAGGCTGTTTATAGGACGGACGAATGAGTGGAATATCACGGAGAGCTCGGTCAGTGGATGGGAGTTGGTTGAGCCACCATACGACCCCAAAAATGTACTAGGTCGGCCACCAACAGCAGGACTCGGTCTTACAGCACTGCCCTGGCAAGGATTCAACACTAACGAGACAATATCGCAACAGCTGACTAAGGCTGCTCCTAAAACAGTCGATGACGATGACGATGTTTTAGCGGAAGGCCATTTTTCGTTCTTGGTTGAGTTTGGCCGACTTGGATGTGCAAATGAGAGCAGTAGTGACGGCGGTGGCAGGGACACATCGGCAATCGGATTCAATATATACGATAAGTACAAAAACATTTGGAAAACAATCGACTTTGAGGTGACCGATCCTGCAACAAATACATCGTTGAGCCCTGCAGAGTGGGTGAAGGGCAACTGGCAAGCACCTGTTGTTTTGTTAGACCCGGTCACCATGACCTGGCACATTATTCTTCAGAGCTCCACACCACTGCGCCAGGTCATCATCAGTCGCAGTTTCGGTAACATGGGTGGAAATGCTACCGCTGAGGAAGAAGAGTTTTCGTGGTGGGACTTTCAAGGGCGAAAAACAATACTGCGGCAGACAATCGAGTTTTTGTCTAGTGGATGGACGTTGACGAGTGATCTTAACCATACAGCACCTTATGTTGGACGTGGAACTGCTACCTTTGTCGACGGAATGATTGTGGTTATTTCGGGCGAGGCAAATTCATTCATACCTGGCGACTTGGATCCGTTCTCAGGAGATCTCCGAGCATGTGACCATGCATTTGTATTTTCACTTGCCACAAAGCAGTGGCGTCGCGTTGAACTTTCCGTCCAAAGTGGGGGAGCGCCGCCAGCAACCCGAGAAAGCGCCGCCTTTATCACAGGTAGGGGTGATTTACTATTTTTGAGTTTTGCGGTTGTTCTAGGTGCCAAGACGTAAAGTTTGAATTAACATGTGTTCTTAAACTTGCTTGTTTTAAACCTTGTTTGTGTAGTTGGAAAAACGATTGTCATGCATGGAGGCGTCAAACCATTCGAGACCGTGCTAAATGACCTTTGGATCCTCGATACGACAACTTGGACTTGGACTCGCGGACCGGATGCACCGTCTCCACGCGCAGGACACACTCTGATCCCATATCACGAGTATCTTCTCGCCGTATCTGGTTTCAACGTAGGGCCTAACGTACCCTTGACCAGTCCTCTACCTATTCTTGCTTATAACACCAACACCTCGAACTGGACTGATGTTGTACGGGCAACTGTGCGCCCAAGTGCTCTAGTGTCCGGTGTGACAAGAGTCATGATCTTTATTCTCTCGGCCATTATTGCATGCGCACTGTTAATCATTGTCCTTGCCGTGTCGTGGTTGAGACGGTGGAATCTGCGCAATTACATGAAAGTAGATGACGAAGCCTACGGCATGGAGGGCTTTGACCGACAGTCGAGACAATACCCTCTTGAACGGGAACAGGATCTCCGGGTGCGAAAGAAGCTTGCGCAACCAGAGGAAATGACAGGACTGAGTGCGATTGATGAGGAAACAGAAGAAGATACGGAAGACGAGGAAGACGATGAAATGGAGTACGACTACTCGACAAGAGTATTGCGCAGCAAAGACGATCAGGAGCATCTGTTATACGACCCTCAACCAAAGCCGAAATCTTCGTTTCGTAGAAAACGGAGCGTCTCCTTTGCTGAAGTGGTGGAAGTTCGAGATCCAAGTTCGTTTGATGGCGATAGCGACGATGACGAAGATTCGGAAGATGACCAACCCAAACCAAGAGAACAGATACGGCTCAAGGATGATGAGCATAGCGGCTCATCTCAATAATAAACATCCCTTCTGTTTGATACAGATATAGATGGGTGTGTGTCCATGTCCGTGGGCGTGCGTGTGACTGGTCATGCTCAAACCTCCTTTATTGGACATGCATGTAACCGTACTCTGCATGTCAACCATTTTTTTGTAAAATGCATTGCTGACACAATTCATCACATTCCATCACTTGTCGTGCACCTTCATTCATTTCCTGACACTAGTACCAGCACTCGCATCTCATACTCACAAGAGGGTCATCTCCATTCACCCGCACCTTTTATCCCCCTAGCACTCGTCTCTTTTTTATTGAACACTTTTTCCACGCCAGAGACTTCATATTCTTTATCCAAAAGACCGTCTTATGCAGGCTATATCAAAAGTCCCTCATATCACACAAGAGAATGACTGGGATTGCGGCCTGGCATGCGTAGCCATGGTCTCGCGAGCCCTTGATGCACGTTATAGCATCGGAGAGCTTCGTGCCATTTGTGGAGGTATTAAGCTGTGGCCCAATTGCTAGTAGTGTGGTTTCTATTTTGGAAGATGGGAAGGTTATGTCAATAACCCTCTTACTGACATGGTCCTGTCATTTCTGTCTACGTAGTTGAATCTGTTTGGACGATAGATTTAGCCTACCTATTACGGAAGTTATCCGACGATGCTCTGGAGCTGATGCCAAGGCCGGTTTCTCCTCCTCAACTCCTCAGCGTACCCCTCCTTTCACCACGAAAGGAGGAAGGCTGGGATTTTACATACTACACGACGACAATTGGGGCAAATACAGCGTATTCGAAGGAGCGATTCTATCGCAAGGTATGCCCTTCGTCATTCTATTAATGTGGGTTTCTCTTCTCCATGTCATATCCCACTCCTTGGAGTGATAGAAGAGAGAAGTAGAGTCTAACCATCACACAACTTGCACACCTCCATCTCCCCGTATCTTCTCACCTCATCACTTGTTAGTCATTTGATGCCGATCAAGAACGCGTGAATAGGCTCTTTGAGAATGCAACCTCATCCAACATTCGTATTATTGAGATGTAAGTGTCTCTGATGTAGCCCCGACTTTTTTTTGGTCATGTGTCCTTTTTTTCCCTGTATACTAGACTTGTGACAAATGGTGCCATTGCCAAGCAAGCATGGTGGCACGTAATATTCCAGAAAGGAGCAGAGGGGGATGGAGGAAAGGATGTTCTAAGACCCGCCGCTCGTACAGCCTTGATCGACAGTAAACAATAGCCAGTACATCGGCAACTAACCCGTTTCTGTTCACTACTTCCTTACGTTATATATAGGATGCTCCCCTTGGACGACTTTCGGCGATTCCTCAGCTGCGGACAATATGCAATGATTGTTCTCGTCAACATGCGTTTATTACGCTGTTCGAATTGTCTAGTAAGAGATGTTCTAGTCCCTTTGTTGGGATACTAGTCAAGTGTGTGCTTGATTAGTTTACTGATAAACTGTCATATCTTTTCTTGTTGATTGTGCCTGGTAGGAACGGACTGCGCTGTGTAGCTGCAATGCCGGCGCATTAGGGGCTGTCATTCAACGCATGAGAGGTTATCGCTATGTGGGTATGTATTGACATGATGATTATCGATGGAGTTCAATGTGATAGGTTTTTGCAGACGTGTATGTTGAATCTCATGTCTTTGTCAAATTTAGGGCACTTCATTGTTTTGGTGAAATACGACCCGTCTACAGATGAATTTTATTACAGAGGTAATGATCGTTGTGATGCGTTATGCATAATATAAAGTGTTCCAAACATCTTCTAATACATTTGACAATTGTACCCTTTCTTGCATTGCTTTCAGACCCTGGAATTAACGAGGAATTGTGCGTGATCTCTGCAAAGGATTTGGAGAAGGCACGTCGATCACCAGGCACGGATCATGATTGGTAGGTTGATTCTACTATTGAGTCGATGATTCTCCGCCGTGTCAATGCGCTACATTGAGAATAGGCCCTCTATTCGGTTTCACTCATGCTCTCTTTTCGTTTCTTGTCGCAAACTACTACATAGCATTGTGATAAAGGTCGTGTAGGCTATCGATCCTTCTCCATACAATGGTGGCATTTTCATCACCCTTGACATTTGACTCCAGTTGCTTTTCTATTATACCCTCTCCCACGATTTGAGCTGGTGGCAGACAGACCCTTCCTCTTCCGATATTGTAAAATACATATTTTTCATTGACTTGTCGCCTACTGTTTGATAGTTTGCTACAAGTTAAACAGACACCATTCACCCGCTTTCTATGTACAATAGAGAGGGTGAGGATAAAAATCAATAGGCTGCATGCATGATTGAGCTGCAATTGAAATATAACAATGGACACACTTCAAAAACGAACTTACGACATGCTTCGACCTAGAAATCTCTGCAAACCGCGTCACAGAAGAATGGTAATCCTCTGTATCTTTGACAGTCATTCTGCTAGTAGAAACGTTTCCTTCTGTAGTGTTTTGGATGTCAGGTAAATTATTTAGATCATCATCTTCTCGATGGGATAGTCGTGGCCGCTTCAGTCGCTCTTCGTCTCTCATGGGTGATGATTTGAAAGGGGTTTGAGGTAGACCATTGGATGTTGAAGAGTCGTTGTCTAATCTGGATATTAGCAGCTGTGTATCTGTTGCATAATGCCAGCTGGACCCCAAACCTGGTTTCGTTCGACTTGCGGTCAGAATAGAGGGGCTTTCCTCGTCAGTAGAGACATGGACAGTAAGAGTGGTTACCTATTTTGAGTGCCATAAGAGTGTACAATGTGAGTTACAAGATCCTCTCATTGTCTACGATCGCTCTATGCCAGCGGAGCAAATTCAGTATTTTTGTATTTAGGTTAATAGGAGCATACTAAGACAGCTGCATGCATGTCCTTGGCAAAACGTTTGAGTTCACGCATTGTGTGCATCATCGCCGAATGTCCTATTTTTGTCCAGGTTAAAAAAAGTTAGGCGTTTGCATGTCTAAGAAAAAAAAACAAAACGTTGGACGCGTGAAGATTGAGGTTTTGGAGTAAAATTTATGATTGACTCCCCTACCGATCCCGTTTGGTTTCTGTATCAGCTTGGAAAAGATGGTTGTTGCAGAGTCCAGGATAACCAATATCCGTTTGGGATGTTCGTGTGTATCCTCGGCACCTAATGTCTGTTGCAAGTCCTGTCGAACAACTTGAAGTACTGTGAGGAACTTGTAAACGTCCTTACAGGAATACGCTGTAGTGCGTGATAGGATGGTCTGAAGCTATTCCGTTTGTTCAAAAAAGAGGTGGTGAGCCATTGTCGCATAGAAAAGAATAGAACGAGAGCCAATAGACAGCTGCCGCAAAAAAATTATCTGCAGAATAGTACCTGTATATCGTCTGAAAATTCTGAGAGCTGGTGTTTCGTAAGTTCAATGAACCTTTGAGTGAACAGTGTGCTGTTTTCCTGCGTGTCTATCCAGATAACGCGTGCCGACGGGTCTTGAGCAAGTAGTCTGATGGCAGCCTTGATACACAACCGCGACTTCCCAACGCCTGTGGGTCCGCATATCTCACTGACTTCACCACAGCGCCACCCACAACCACCAAGTAGCAGATCTAGCCTTAAAAAGCATGATAAGGAATTGCAGAGTTTATACGAACGTTAATTGAGGTCAAATCAATCAATTCAACGAGGCGTATATCTAGCGAAAAGTGTGCGCGGGACTCTATACCTGTTCCATCCTGTGCTAATGTTCCTGGACTCTCCATGTATTGTTTTTTGCAAAATCTCCTTCGCGCTTGAAGGTGAACTTTGAAGAGACATCATACGAGGCAAAATGACACGCTGAATGAAGCTTTCGAGCGCCTGGTTTGAGACAGCCGGATCATATTTTGAAGATTTGGGAGTATAAGATATTTAGAAAAGTGCTGGCTGGATGGGCCGTAAAACAAACTATAAACGTTTTATGTACCTGCTTGTGGATTTTGCCACCAGATCTCGCCATCAACTTATTCTCATCCTGAAGAAGAAGTATATCGTCTATTAGGAGGAGAGGTATCCACTGTTAAAGATTGCACATTGTGAAGGGGAGAAGAGCGAAAGAAATTGGCAAATTCAGAGACAAACCTGTTTTGATCTTGAGGGTGATGAGAGTGCGGATTATGGCTGCATCTGTAGGAGCGAGCCTTTCATTGATGTATGAATGGAGAGTGGGCATTAGAGGAGGCGAATAAAAATGGAGCGTGCACCCATTACCATTCTATGTCAACAGTCACCTCTCGCCACCAAACATTTGGGGTCTGCATGATAACGAACTTTATTGAGGCGCCATTCTGGCCAAGCCAATTGTATACACAAGAGCATATGAGCTCACTTGCTGCTGGGGAGGAGCCAATTAGCATTTAACCGGAACCACCTCTTGTTGTCGTTGTGTGGTTGAGACTTGGGGATGGCAATAGGAGAAACATGCACAGACTTTCACACATGTCAAGTCTTCCTCCTGCTACTTTTCACGACAGTGGGTTTTTTTTTCTTTTCTTCCACTCTTTACCACCGACAGTACCTTTCTTCTTTTCCCACATCCACCCTCATTCAATACAAGAATGTGAGCTTCCCCAATTGACAATTTTAGATAACCCTTTTTTTTTTATTTAGCGCCAGTATGGCTCCCTTCGAACACCAAAATCTTAATTCATTAAAAAATGAAGCGCGGGAGAGGAATAACCAGTATTGCTGCAATCCTTGTACAGGGAAAGCCTACTACAATTTCTGTCAGTCAAAATCGTTGGTTTAGCTTTGTCTTCCACGGTCTAACAGACAGATTCTCTGGCAACTTGTGGCAACAAAGTTGGTACGCACCGTCCGCTAGTACAAAAAAAGAATATTGTGAATCAACCTTCAGGCTCACTATCCAATTTTCTTCGAATATCGGGCCGAGGAGGCTCAGTTGGGTATTAGTGGAGAGTTCATGAATGGCCATTATTTCCTCGTGTTGATGCCCAGTTTGTCCACTCGCTCACTCCCTTTCTCGCCGAGGAAGAGAAAGAGCCACATCAGAGCACTCAACCACTTTTTCCACTTTCAAGTTGACGTTGTCTTCTCTCTCTCTCTCTTCCTTTTTTTTTATACCCTTGCCATTCTCCGCACTCTACACCTGGCCCCCTTCCATTGTTGACACTGAACACTTTTTTCGTCATTATTCCAACACTCCTTTTTACCCCTGAATCCACTATACGACTCGACAAAACTTGATAACTTGCAACGACCCCTCCCTTCACACGACTTATTTCTTTTGTAACGACGACAATCCGAGTGTATAACGATTTGCTACACTTGGCTTTCAGATTTCAGCAAACTTGACTATTACACTGCAACAGGTGCCTATATGCCACCCTGCCAGGCAAACATAGCCGAGGCGTCAATACCCCAAAGCCATCTGCCCAACAAAGGCCCTGTCATCTTGCCCTACCAAAGACGGAGGTAACCCTCCTTTCTTTCCTCCCCCTCTCTCCTTTCCAGCATAGTCGAAGAACACTCTGTCGACAACAGATTAAACAGTGTCTACAAAAAAACAAGACTGCATATTGCAGCAGCAACTACACCATCAGCATCTCTTCATCACCGTGCTACTGCTTTTTCGAAGCCAGCAGCAACATACATACATACATACACACAGCAATTTCCACTAGGCCCTCGAAAGGAACGGTGCTAAGATATTTAATCTATTTATTCTCCATCCGACTGTTTTCCCAAAGTAAGGATTAAAGCGCGGCGGTCATGTTGCACAAAGGAAAAGGAAGCACGCTAGGAAAGGGTGGTCAGGGGAAACGAGTTGTAGGGAGGTGGTCACAATTGCGGGATCTTCTCTCTCTCTCCTCCATGTATATCCTGTCGTTGTGTCGCGGAATAGAACTACGACGGAAAACGTGGCCCCAATGGCCAATCCACAACATGTTAAATCTCAATGTATATACATTACTTGGGTTAAGCTCGACTCCCCTTCCTCTCTTTCCTCCATCCATGGATATTGGTATCTCTGTCGTTTCTTCAAACAGGTGTGCTGACCAAATTTTGTCTCTTTTACCTTCTCTGTCTCTTTCCCGGCTCTTCTGTTCTTATTTCTTTCCTGTTTTCTTCCCGTCGACCTCTTCCCAAATCCCTTCCCGTTTACTTATTCGTTCGCGACGGCATTTGGGGCAATGGTGCCTTCTCTGTCGATCCCTTGATACCCATCCAATTGTTCGTTTCTCCTACCTTTTTGTTCCCCTCACAACACACACACACACACGCACTCTCCCATACACCCATTTCCCTCTTTGTACCATTGTTGTTGACATCCTGTCTGACAAACCTGCAATCGAATCTTCACCCTCGTGTCCATCCTTGTGTCGCTCACAAATCTGGCTGTTTCCCTTCTCACCTTCGACGCCTGCCATCCTTCACCTCAACCCACTCTCAAACACTCTTTGCTTCGCTCTCCACACCTTCCAGCCTCGTCTCCTTGCCAAAAGTGTGATCTGGCTCTCCTCCCTTCCATCCTTCCACCCTTTTCTCTCTTTGTTTCTTTCTTTATCTGTTGCTTTCCTTTGCATTGCCTCTTTGCTCGTTATTTATTTTTTCTGCAGAACGATTCAACTTGTCCACCATTTGCAGCAAGGCCAGCATTATCGTAAGTATACAACACCAAAAAAAAAACCTTCAACAACAGCAATAAAAGAAGACAAGAACAAGAAGGTTTTGCTCTCAACCTGCTTTAAAAGTCAATCGCCCAATGATGCAGGATATTATGTTGACTGACCTTGTTGGCTTCTCTATTTCTCTCTTCCATCATCCCATTGTGGCCATTGCATTCCACCTACCCCTTCGTCTTTTGCCATCATATTCGATCTCATCTCTGTGATCTTGATCAAATGCAGTAACAATCGGCAACCCCACTCACCCTTTCCACTTCACTCTCTTCCCTCACACACTGTTGCACCTTTTGTTCTAAAAATCCAAGGTACAAGTCTCGCGTCTTATTTTTCCGCGTGCTTGTATTTGCTTCCACCTATCCACTCTTCCCTCTTCGTTCTTCCGTCTCTTCTCTTGCACTCTCCCCTGTTTCTTCTTTCGTCCCCCTCCACCTCCGCTCTACTACGTCCTATTTTTTTGTGATCAATCCCTCTTTCCACGCCTCCAATTTTTTTTTTTTTT